>JAWIIS010000130.1:0-168096 GCA_033682625.1 Helicoverpa zea x Helicoverpa armigera
ACAATTTAAGTTCAAAAGACACTTGACATTATGGATCTACAACGGTACTACAAGGCTAGGCAATAATACTAGGTACACTACACGTAACGAAAGGCAACGCGACAACTCCAACGAACACTCGATGAAGACTGAACTAAGACTGCGCTAAGGCTCAATGAAGACTAAGCTCCGCGGACGCCACGCTGACCGCCACGACTCCGCCAAGCGCGCCAAAATGTTGTTTCACCGGATGCGACACCAGAGGGCGCGCTTCCGGTCTCGTTCAGTGACCGTACTATTGACTATCTCCGACATACAATATGCTAAGAGACTACCGCGATATGATAACAACGTGTTATTCAGAAGAAAAAGACTTTGCTATCTCCGATTTCCAAGACCCGTTCACTAAGTTATCATTTACTAAAATATACAATATAATAGGGTTCCTATTTCATGCAACAGGTGTTAAAGTTCATATTTACCATAATAACATTCAATACCCTACTCCCGCAGAAATCCCTCGTATACTTAAGGAAAACCACGATTCCCCTTCGGCGGGTCACCCGGGTTTTTCTCGCATGTACGATAGACTTAAAACTATATTCTGGTGGAAAAGCATGCGTCAAGATATAGAAAGTTACATCAAGCGCTGTAAGTCCTGCTAAATGAACAAACCTTTACGACGAACAAATCGCGCCCCTATGATAATTACTTCGACCGCAACCAAACCTATGGAAAAGGTATTTTTAGACGTTGTAGGACCATTGCCCGAAACTCACGATTACAAATATAAGTTTATTCTTACTTTACAAGACGATTTGACAAAATATTCTCAAGCTTATGCAATGAAAACCTGTTCTGCAGAAGAAACTGCACATAAGCTCGTTTTATTCATTTCTCACTTAGGCATCCCTAGAATGATCGTTACCGATCAAGGAACTAATTTCACTTCGGACGTTTTAAAGCAACTAGAAAGATTATTCGGAATTAAGCACATTTTCGCCTCTCCATACCACCCTCAAACTTGTGGCGCTCTCGAGAGGAGCCACGCAACGCTCAAGGAGTACTTACGGTCATACGTCGTCGACAATCAACACACCTGGAATCTTTATCTTAAAACTGCTATGATAGCATATTATACTAATGTGCATTCTACTACCGGATATCAACCGATGGAGTTATTGCTTGGCTTTAAACCCTACATGCCTCAAAGCGCGGATACCTTAGATTTAAATACTTACACCGACTATGTTCGAGCTCTCAATCACAGACTTTATTATAGTCGTCAAAGGGCACTACAAAATATACAAACTTCCAAAGAAAAATCAAAACAATACTTTGATACACACGCTAAGCCCATAACTTATAACATTGGTGACATGGTTTATTTACGATGTCATCATAAACAAAATAAAGCCATGTCTCCTATTTGGAAAGGACCATGTAGAATTGTAAAGATTAATGGGAATCATACTGTAACACTTTTAATCAATAGAAAACATGTTCGACATCATTATGATGAAATTAAGATTGCGATAGATGACTAGCTCCATTTTTCTATTTCAGGATAATATTTCAACCGTCTTCAAGCCTCAAGTTCATCACGCCGATCGTAGATAGTCCCGGGCTATACCTTGATCAACTTAATAACGTTAAGTTCACCAATGACCATTGGAATGTAGTAACATACTTAGATATGAGCCATGTGAAACCGAACTTAGATAAACTCGAGTTATTAATTCAAGAAGTCACCAAGTTTTGCGACACAAGCTCTTCCAGTAAATTCAAAATGGAATGTTCAAATTCATTGGCACCTTTACAGAATCAACATCTTAACAATGTTCGTAAATTTTCATCAATATCACATCTCGTTGAGGATCAGAAACCCAATCGTTTCAAACGTGGCCTCATAGACGCTGGAGGTTCGATTCTTAAAACGATCTTCGGGACCTTAGACTCTGAAGATGCTTTAAAGTTTTCTGACGCAATAACCCAAGTGCAGTCTGATGAAAAACAGTTGGCTCACCTAATGAGGGATAATATCCACGTAATTCGATCTACTATTTCAAATTTCAATAATACAATGTCAAAGGTAAACAAAAATCAAAATCTATTAAATCAAAATTTAGACACTATACGAAACACCCTCGAAAAACTATCTAACTCTAGCGATAAACTAGAAATCAAAAGTCATTTTATGATGTTATTGAACTCTTTACAAAGTATTACAATAGCCTTGTCGTTCGACGTTGATGACATAAACAATGCTATCCTATTCAGCGAGCTCAACATTCTTCACCCGACCGTACTAGTCCTTATCAATTGTTTCATGAACTTGACCTACATAAAGACAAGCTACCTAAATACTGTGAGATTCCTACAACTTTATCTTTAGAAAATATACATATAATTAAAGACATATCTGATTTAGTTTCTTACTATCATCTTAATAAAATCATTATTGTCACGCGAATTCCACTCGTCTTGCCTCAGACATACAATCTCTACCACGCAGTTCCACTCCCAGTTTCTTATGATATTAGTAAAATTGACACTTATATACTTGTCGCTCCAAATAAACCTTACGTGGCTATAACAATAGACCGTATGTTCTACTCACTGTTAGAGTCAGTGGATCAGTGTAAAGTGATACAAAATGAGTGTTATGTGTGTTCATTAGGAAATGTGTACTCAACAATCGCTAATCCGATCTGTGAAACAAAACTCTTAATCGACGCTATAAGTTCTCTACCAAACTTTTGTAATACTAAGTTGTTACACGGATCAATCGATGTATTTTTAAAGTTAGCTAATAATAAATGGTTGTTTGTTCAGTCAGAGCCCGGCAAGGCTCATATTACTTGTGGAAATGATCCTAGTAACCACGACCAGATTATTTCTGGTACAGGCATGTTATCCTTGCCAAAGTATTGTACAGCTTTCTTTAAAACATTAAAGTTTACACCTACTGACGATGTTACAATCAATGTTACTAATTAGGTGTCTAATTTCAATATTATAGATGACGACTGTTGTTATAATCAAAAGATAAACAAAACGACACGACACCTTCCTTTTGTCAAACTATTAGCTGTTAACGATTTTGACTGACTCCTAGAAGCAAGTGTGCATTTGAATGAACTTGAAAAGGAATTAAATAACATTGAACAGCCATCTCATTTACAAAGTTATGCAACTCACTATTTGTCATTAACTTACATTGTGTCTACAATTGTCATTGTTTACCTCTTGTACAAATCTAGAAAATTGTTATGTTTGATTAAACTTCAATATTGTTTTCAAGGAACCAACGAAATGTAAAAAAGGAACAAACAGCTCAGTCTATTCAGACAGTAAATAATGCTTTTACTGAATCTTTAGACGAAGACATTCAAGGACCAAGTAAATCCTTACCAACTCCTATAAAGCGCAATGTTATGATTTAGTTTTCCAAGTTAGTTTGAAGCTTTTTCCTCTTTTTATAGGTGTGATAGATACCTATTTACTCTTAATTAATATACATTGTAACTTAGTCTAAGTTCTTTTAATTATTGCAACTTTTCCTATTTTCTTTTAAGTTTAAAATTGTAACCAAAACGAAGTTCAAAGTTGACATCTTAGATTTCCCATCACTCTTATCCGTGATGCTCAATCCTATCGGGGGGGTTGTTATAAATCGACATGCAGCCCTAACAACTAAAATAATACAGCTGACGCTGCATCGACGCCAGGCACGTGTAGATGTCACATTTGTACAATTTCACCTTTTTGCAACAATAATTTAATTAATTAGTCATACTTTGAATTTCGCGGCGGACACATAAAACCTTTGTAATCTTTCTCGGACAATATACCCTTTTTACTAGTTCAAACATAGTTTTATTTTAGTGACTCTGGACCTGCCCGGTAACAGTACCTCAATGCACTCATTAATTTTTTTTTTTTTTAATTAGCCTATGCTGTCCCACTGCTGGGCAAAGGCCTCCCCCAAAGCCTTCCACTTTTCTTTATCCATCGCTGCTTGAGGCCAGTCCGAGAGGAAGCTGTCCAAGTCTTCCCTCCAGCGTTTCCTTGGTCTCCCTCTCGGTCGCCTTCCATCCTCCGGGATCCACTTTGTGGTAATATTGGCCCACTTGTCCGGGTGCATTCGACAGATGTGACCCGCCCAATCCCACTTCAACTTTGCAGACTTATTGCCCACATCGAGTATGCCCGTCTTGGACCGGATAATGGTGTTGCGTATCCGGTCGCTAAGCCGTATGTTGAGCAGGCTACGCTCCATGCTTTTTTGGCATACTTTTAGCCTGGACTTCTGAGATTCGGTCAAAGACCAAGTCTGAGCGCCGTAGGTTAGGATGGGCAGAATACACATGTCGACTAGTTTTCGCTTCAGCGATAAAGGGAGCTCACCCTTCATAAGCGACTTCATGGACCAGTAGCTCTTCCAGACGTTTTCGATCCGTCGATCGATTTCCTTGTCTTGCCTGTTTTCGAAGGACACTAACTGGCCCAAGTAGATGTATTCGTCGACATGTTGTATTTCTTGCCCATCTACCTCGACCCTACGTTTCGCGCTATTAGTCATTACTTTAGTCTTTGACCGGTTCATCACAAGCCCGACTTTGAAGCTGGCGGAGCTCAGCTCTTGGAGCATCTGTTGCAGCTGTGCTGCCGACGGTGCGAATAGGACAATATCATCTGCAAAGCGAAGGTTAGTGAGTATTTTACTGCCGACTCGGATACCCTGCGATATCCAGGGGTCGGCCAGTTCCTTAAACACCTCTTCAAGCGTGCTGGTGAAAAGTTTTGGAGAGAGCGGATCACCCTGTTTGACTCCTTTGTTTATGTGGAATTTGGTGCCTGATGAATCTAGTTTTATGTTTGCGGTGCTATTGCTGTATATTGTTTTTAAGATGTCTATGTAGGTTTTTAGGTCTGAGGTCTCATTAAATATACGAGCTAAATAGGGCGCAATATCGTCAATAATACAGTTTAAGACTTTAACAGAGATACCCCATAAATCACCTGTCTTTTATGAATTTAATGACTTGAAGGTTCTTACTATGTCATAGGTGAAATATAACTAAAGGTAAATGTCGCTTCACATTGACTAACACTACTACGTAAAAGTTTTTAGCGTTGGTGGCAGAGGAGTCTAAGCCGCTAGTGGTCTTGATTGGAATATTAGAGAAGAATGTGTTAAATTTGCGAGCTACATCAGAATCTTTCTCATAAACTTGATTCTCATTAATGATTTTATACTGATTATCACGCTGTTTGATTTTCCCGGTCTCGCTATTTATAATATTCCACGTCACTTTAATCTTCTTACTCTCTACTCTTACTATTCTTAATTTTATTACTGAAATACATTGATTTTGCCGCATGACAAACTTTTTTCAACAATTTCCTAACAAATCTAATAAAATTTTCATCAAAATTATAATTTTTCATTTCATACGTCATACAGCTTAGCTCTACTCTTGTTAATGCCGGGGGTAGCCCACTCATTGAAGTTAGCCGTTTCTTTTAGTACGAGCGTTTTGGTTTTAAAACTAGAAGTAAATTCGTATTTTATTATATCAAATAGTGCTCCGTACATTAAATGGGGATTGTTTTTATTTAATATTTCATTGTCTAGTTTCGCGTTAATATTATTTTCATCCCACCATCTCGGAAAGAGTAGTTTTACCCTTTGATATCTGAGCGCAAAAGCCGTTTTTATCCTCTAGAGCGGCAAAGTGATTTGAATTTAGAACATCGTGTGCAATACTCCATTTGTGACAATCTTGATAAGACTTTTCAAACAAATACATATTAAACAAATAAAATACTGCTTAAAATAATTATTCAATTAATTAAGTAATTTTTATTATTGTTTTTACATCGATTTTTAACCTCGTTTAATTTTTAAACTGAGTTTTCAAATAAATGAACTTTAATAGGTACTTCTTTTTAATTTGATACTCATATGTGCGCGCCATTTTGTTTTTTTGCATTTAGTACTCTTGTATAACAAATAACTATTTTAACTATTTTAATAGTTATTTGTTATACAAGAGTGCAAAGTTGCTTTTTAACCGCGGGCTCAATTTTGATGACCGTGTTTCAATAATTAGAATCCTGAGCGGTAGCGAGGGAATTAAAAGAGCACAAGGTGAAAAATCTTTGCACTCGAGTGCAACACGTAACTTTTCATCCCACCTCATCGAGGAAATTAAAAAAACAAAATGGCGCGCACATAGAGAATCAAATTAAAAAGATGTACCTATTAAAGTTCATATATTTTTCATCCCACCATCTCGGAAAGAGTACTTTTACCCTTTGATATCTGAGCGCAAAAGCCGTTTTTATCCTCTAGAGCGGCAAAGTGATTTGAATTTAGAACATCGTGTGCAATACTCCATTTGTGACAATCTTGATAAGACTTTTCAAACAAACACATATTAAACAAATAAAATACTGCTTAAAATAATTATTCAATTAATTAAGTAATTTTTATTATTGTTTTTACATAGATTTTTAACCTCGTTTCATTTTTAAACTGCGTTTTCAAATAAATGAACTTTAATACGTACTTCTATTTAATTTGATACTCAGATGTGCGCGCCATTTTGTTTTTTGCATTTCCTCGATGAGGTGGGATGAAAAGTTACGTGTTGCACTCGAGTGCAAAGATTTTTCACCTTGTGCTCTTTTGATTCCCTCGCTATCGCTCAAGATTCTAATTATTGAAACACGAGCGTAGCTAATAACTTTTAAAACTCACTTTAAAAATGAAACGACGTTAAAAATCTGTGTAAAAACAATAATAAAAAATAATTAATTAAATAATTATTTTAAGCAGTATTTTATTTGTTTAATATGTATTTGTTTGAAAAGTCTTATCAAGATTGTCACAAATGGAGTATTGCACACGATTTTCTAAATTCAAATCACTTTGCCGCTCTAGAGGATAAAAACGACTTTTGCGCTCAGATATCAAAGGGTAAAACTACTCTTTCCGAGATGGTGGGATGAAAAACTATTTTAACGACTGGTTGTTAAGGGCCGACATGTTATTTCCCGTTTGATTTTATTCTTTTTATCAGGAAACCGCGCCAGTTGACCACAATGATCGGAAGTTAGGCCATTGGTAATCAGAGTCTCTGTGGCGCTACAATGAGTAATAGTTATTTGTTATACAAGAGTGCAAAGTTGCTTTTTAACCGCGTGCTCAATTTTGATGACCGAGCAAGCGAAGGATTCTAAAATTGAAACACGAGCGTAGCGAGTGTTTCAATAATTAGAATCCTGAGCGATAGCGAGGGAATCAAATGAGCACAAGGTGAAAAATCTTTGCACTCGAGTGCAACACGTAACTTTTCATCCCACCTCATCGAGGAAATTTAAAAACAAAATGGCGCACACATATGAGTATCAAATTAAAAAGAAGTACCTATTAAAGTTCACTTATTTGAAAACTCAGTTTAAAAATGAAACGAGGTCAATAATCTATGTAAAAACAATAATAAAAATTACTTAATTAATTGAATAATTATTTTAAGCAGTATTTTATTTGTTTAATATGTATTTGTTTGAAAAGTCTTATCAAGATTGTCACAAATGGAGTATTGCACACGATGTTCTAAATTCAAATCAGTTTGCCGCTCTAGAGGATAAAAACGACTTTTGCGCTCAGATATCAAAGGGTAAAACTAGGGTAAGGATGCCAATTATGAGATACCATTTCTATTTTTGACTATAAAAACAAAACTGTCACATTTGAAGCATTCTGAGATATAATTTTAGGTAGCAAATTTAATGTACTTTAAATGTGTCATAGCTATTTAGGGCTAAATACAATATTTTTCTGACTATACTGTAAAAAGAGAAAAATATCAGAAAACAAACCCAAGGCAACTGGTCTCCTATTATGAGATATTAGGGGTTTCTAATATAAGATAGTATCTTATATTAGGTTCCTTAAAATTTTAGGGGGTAAACAAACAAAATAAACAATATTAATTTAATAATCACATTTTTATTGTTACTTATTAATTAAATAATATCGACAAACATCAGTCTTAATATTTTGGTACTTTAATTATGAAACTATAGACAAGTATCAGTCTTTAAAACAAACAAACACTAACAAACAATTCGAGCTTTACTCACTAATCATAATCATTTTTAACACAAATATCAAAAAAAAAGTTATAAAAGTAATAACAAAAATCAAAATCTTCTAAAATGTTGTAAATCTTATCATGTCTTACATATCTGAGCATAAAGAACACAAAAAATTATCCGATGCTACTTCTCCACATTCCTCATGAGCCCATTTAAAACAACCTTGACACTTAGCCCATTTTTCTCCTCTTGTATCTTGTGAAAAGTTTCCGCTGCAGTAGGGACATTCAGCATCATACTCATCCCCACTGCTATCCGCGAGCTCAGGCATGTCATCATCTTCGGAACTGGAACTAACTTCTGCAACTCTTTTCTTTTTCAAATCTTTTTTTTTCCCTGTTTGCGGTTTTTTATTTGACCGTTTCTTCTGTGTTTTCTTATTTTCTTTTTCTTGCTTTTTATTTAGGGATTCTACTAGTGAGTTCTTATATGGAGAAGCCGTAATTAGAGAAGCTGCTCCAGTTCTCTCAGAAGAAGAATTGTTCTTATGTAGCCTGGGCACTGGGTTAAGTGCGAAAGGCGAGACATTTGATGATGTACTAGGTATTGGATTATCATATACGCTAACTCTTGGTGATGCCATAGAAGATGCCAATTGATGCTCATCAGGAGGATTTTCATCTACTAAACCGCGTTGCACTCTCTGATTTTCATCTGAATTTCCGCTATTAGTTAACACTTCAGTTGGCTCTAATTGGTTTACAATCGAAGGAGGCACACAACTTGTATTCTCCGGATTTATGTTCTCGTCATTAATTATGTTTTGTTCTAGATCCTCTGTATCAAAGATTGAAAAGTCTTCATCTGCAAAAATATGCCGATTGCAGGGAAACAAGCCAGTCTTGCGAAACCCATTTACAGAATTGGTCATGGTAGCAGCTTTTTCATAAGCCGTACCAAACAATCTTGCTACATATTTGTTTGATAATGTGCGTCCCGGATTATTACGCAGCCAAGTTTCAATTTCTTGCGAGTAGTAAGCTTTTAGTGGCTTCATAAATGCGACATCCATTGGCTGCATTTTATGTGTGCAGTGTGGCGGCAAACAAACAATTATCACGTTGTTCTCTCGAGCTAAGTTTATCACATCAATGTTTCGTGTATGTGTATAGTGGCCATCTAAAACCAATAAAATTGGATCATCTTTACTTGGCTTTGTAAAGTTGATAAAATGCTGAAACCACTTTGTGAATAGATGTGTCTGGATCCAGCCTGAGGGATGACAATCACCAATTGAACCTGCTGGTGCACCATCCATTAGTACTTGTGCCATATTTTTCCTTGGAAAAACTATTAATGGAGGCACGTAGGTACCACAAGCGTTCATACAAGTCACTATGGTCATGAGTTTTCCTCTTTCCAGGGATGTCAACGCACCAACCTGTTTTTTGCCTTTCATACTGACAACTTTGGAACGTTTATGTTGAACTACTGTTATTCCTGTCTCATCGACGTTGTAGATCCTGTGTGGAGCGGCTTTTATCTTAGCAAGTTCAGGCTCATATAAATCAAAAAAGTTGGCGACTGCAACCGGATTAAATCCTTTCACTCTGGCGGCAGAAACTGCTTCTGGTGTCCTAATTGATAATGTAGGATGTCTCCTCAAAAATCCACGTAACCATTTTTTACCAGCAGAGGCTTTAGTCACACTGAAAGGATGCCTTAGATTGTTTTTAATAGCCAATTGAAATGCCATGTATTTGATATCCTGTAGGCGTAAGCCATAAAATCGTCTATCCATTTCTTTGCAATAACTTTCCAGCTCGGCTTCTAAATCTATAGGTAAGGCTGGTCGTCTACCCATACGAACCTGGACAAGATCTTCTGCATGGACATCTTTTTTTACATAGCGCTCAACCTTAGGAACACTAAATTGTTTTGCAGCTCCTAAGTAACCCATTTCGTTTCTCCGAACTGCATTCACAGCTTGTATCATGGCATTATGGTCCCATGTCTTCCTTTTGATGGGAGGCATCTAAAACAAAAAATATAGGGTTCAACCCAAACCTTATAATAATTGCTCTTTTTGAGTACCACAATATGAGATATCTCATATTAGGAACCCCAGCATATCTCATATTAGGAAAGCAACAATTTTACAAAATGGATGCCTTTTTTTTTTGTTTCAAAAAGAAAACACAATGAAATTGCATTTACATCTTAAAATGGATCATATAAGTTACAAACCAAATATATATTAAGAGCTTTTAACGTAATAGTAAAGTTGTTACATACCTTGTAAACATTTGACGAAAAATATTTTGTTTTACGAAAATGTAATAACTACACGCCCACGTACTTCGATCGCCGGTGGCCGGCGCGCACTGGCAGACGTTTAGCGGTGTTGCTGTGATGATCGCGCGACACTAGCGCCAAAATGGCTGACGTGAATAGTTTGACCAATACCTTGCTATCTCATATTAAGCGCCTATCTCATAATAGGCATCCTTACCCTACTCTTTCCGAGATGGTGGGATGAAAATATATTATCTAAACAGGTTGACGTGGTTGCCGTAATTCGAGTTGGTTCTAGAAATAAATTTACGGGTCTTTTGTCATCTCAGCACACTTAACTCATCACGAATGTGTTCAGTTGGTGAAACTCAAAATTTTAACATTTATCATGTCGTCAACTCGACACGTCAAGATTTTGATGCGTGTTCAGTTGGTGAAACTTAAATTATACACTTTTATGTTTTCACCAACTCAACACGTTTTATAATTGAACCCGATTTTAAGCAAAAAGTACAGTCAACAAATGAATGTATTCATTTTCTGTGTCACAAACATCATCGGCCACTGAACGTCAGCTTAGCAAACGCTTCAAACGCGAACATGAACTCCCAAACTACTTAGTACAAGTACTAGGAAATCATAAGTGCATTGAAGCCAGATGCATTAGCAACTTTTAATAATGTTCTACAATAAAATAATGGTATTGAAATCGAATCATTGTTTGTCACAAGTACTAGGGAGACATAATTTAACAGAAGATATTCGCTATCTGATTACTAATGTAATGCACTTTTTCTTCAACTTATCGACAAAAGACTTTTCAAATACCTTCTGTAATATTTATTCTTAATACTTTGTTTTTTTATTAATGTTTTTCTTTGATTGAGGTATATTGAAAATCACCAACTATTTGATTTCCATTATTCCTTACATACAATTTTCGTTTTCTTTCTCACGACATGATTGTGGTATTACTTAAATATTCTATTTCTAATGTTGATTTTATTGATCTCTGTAGTTATTATTTATCTTAGTCTAAGTAAAATGATTGTGAATGGCTCTTCTTGACCTCGGGACTACAGAGTCCCGGATTTTTGGGAGGCGAACGTGGGGCTGAAGCCAACACGCTGAAGCCCTTTTGAGACAACTTTAATGAAATGGTGACACAAATATTATTACGATTGCGATTATGAACCTGACAAGCAAACGGAATGGCAGTAGTAGACCATATAGTGAGAAAGAAAACGAACATAGTACGTGAGGAATAATGAAAACCAAACAGTTGGTGATTTTCAGTAAAACAGTAATATAAAAACAAAGTATTATGAATTACAGACAGTACTTGAAAAGTCTTCTGTCGATAAATTGTAGAAAAACAGATATGTGCATTACTTAGCAATCCGATTAATATTGAAGGTAGAATATCTTCTGTTCAGTTCTGTTACCCTAGTACTTGTGATAAACAATGATTCGATTTCAATATCCATCCTCCGAGCCTTTTCCCAATCATGTTGGGGTCGGCTTCCAGTCTAACCGGATTCAGCTGAGTACCAGTGCTTTACAAGAAGCGACTGCCTATCTGACCTCCTCAACCCAGTTACCCGGGCAACCCGATACCCCTTGGTTAGACTGGTGTCAGACTTACTGGCTTCTGACTACCCGTAACGACTGCCAAGGATGTTCAATGACAGCCGGGACCTACAGTTTAACGTGCCATCCAAAACACAGTCAATGGTGTCTAAGATATACTTAGAAAGTACATACAAACTTAGAAAAGTTGCATTGGTACTTGCCTAACCTGGGATCGAACCCGCGCCCTCATACTTGAGAGGTTGGTCCTTTACCCACTAGGCCACCACGACTACCAATTACCATATTATAATTTCAATACCATTATTTTATTGTAGAACATTATTAAAAGTTGCTAATGCATCTGGCTTCAATGCACTTATGATTTCCTAGTACTTTTACTAAGTAGTTTGGGAGTCCATGTTCGCGTTTGAAGCGTTTGCTAAGCTGACGTTCAGTGGCCGATGATGTTTGTAACACAGAAAATGAATACATTCATTTGTTGACTGTACTTTTTGCTTAAAATCGGGTTCAATTATAAAACGTGTTGAGTTGGTGAAACCACAAAAGTGTATAATTTAAGTTTCACCAACTGAACACGCATCACAATCTTGACGTGTCGAGTTGACGACATGATAAATGTTAAACTTTTAAGTTTCACTTTTAAGTTAATTTTGAGTTTCACACATTCGTGATGAGTTAAGTGTGTTGAGATGACGAAAGACCCAAATTTACTAAGTTAAATGATTTAAATAAGTATTAAAACAACGTGATTTATCGCAACAGACTGACATTTATTTCAAATAAAGGTTACATATGAAAAAACAGTAGAGGGCGCCACTACTCATCACAAACACGTTTTGATACACATACCAACACACCCACTTATCAAAATGAACTTAACATAAAAAAAAACTTCTAACATAATATTACACAGAAACAATACCAATAACATTCATAAACTTGTAATGTTTCACTTGACATAAACCCTTAGTCAGAATATCAGCGGGCATGTCCTCAGTAGGAATATAATTTATCTTTACATATTTATTCTTCACAACTTCCCTCACATAATGACACCGCACATCTATATGTTTTGACCTGTTGTGACTTACATTGCTTAAGGATAACTTAATTGCACTTTGGTTGTCATAATATACATTAATTGCATCAAGTGTGCCAGTTATTTCATGTAAAAAATTTCTTAAGTAAACAGCTTCTCTGCAAGCTTCGGATAAGGCAACGTACTCAGCCTCCGTACTAGAAAGTGAGACTGTTTTTTGTTTTGTACTTTGCCATGAAATGGCTGATTCAGAGAGTATGAAGCAAAATCCTGTGTAGGACTTTCTGTCTGTGGCGTCACTTGCCCAATCTGCATCCACAAAGCCTACCAGTTCTGTATTTTCTTTAGTAAACTTTAAACCATAATTTTTAGTTTTTAACAAATATCTCAAAATTCTTTTTGCATAATTCCAATGCACTTGTGTATAACAACTATTGAACTGACTCAAATAACTTACTGAATAGGCAATATCAGGCCTTGTCAAGACTGCTAAATACATTAAGCTACCTATCAATTTTTGATAAGACAAGTTATTGTCACATTCATTAGATTTCTGAATATTTAATTTGGGCGCAATAGGTGTGTTAGCATAATTACAATCAGACATGTTAAACTTACTTGCTAAATTTTCAACATAATGCTGCTGATCAATAGTAATTACATCTTTGTTAACATTAACACTTTAACTACTAGTTACTAACAGCAATTTATTGTTAATTCGCTATAAATATTATAATAAGCACTTTTACGCCCGAGACACAGGTTTTTACCTAGTTCGGGCAAATTATACATCAGCACTTTTTAGAATTAAGCAAATATTGTAAAAAATATGTACAAAGTGAAGTAATAAACAATTTATTTATTTATTTATTTATTTATTTATTCTCATGCCCAGATAATTCCTTACAGGTCCTAAGTCTTTTAGTTTAAATTCTGAGCTCAGAACTTAAACTCACACTCTTTAATTGACTTGTTTCATTATCACTATTTGAAAAAATAAGAAAAACATCGACATACAATGCAACAATTGTTTTTATATTACCATTGGATTTTTTAAACAAACAGGGCTCATATTTACATAATTTAATTTACTTAAAACATCTTTAAATCTATCATACCATGCTAAAGCAGACTGTTTTAAACCATAAATTGCTTTCTTTAATTTCAATACTCTTCCCCCACTTTTGTTTACAAAACCTTCAGGTAATGACATATGTCGGAGATAGTCAATAGTACGGTCACTGAACGAGACGCAAGCGCGCCCTCTGGTGGCGTTTTCGGTGAAACAACAATTTGGCGCGCTTGGCGGAGTCGTGGCGGTCAGCGCGGCGTCCGCGGAGCTCAGTCTTAGTTCAGTCTTGGTCGAGTTTTCATTGAGTGTTCGTGGCGTTACTTACGTCACGGCTAGTGTACCTAGTGTTATTGCCTAGCGTTGTAGTACCGTTGTAGATTCAAATGTAAAGGTTCTTCTAACCTGACAGACAGACATGTGTTGCTGGGGAGTTTGTTCCGCCACTTCTTCCCAGCCAAAACACATAGGAAGTGGCGAAGGGCGGGCGTTTTGGGGGTTGTCTTTTGTTCTGACTAATTTGAATAAACGTTTCTAAGTTTTGAGTTTTGTTTGAGTTATCTCTTTGCTCGATTATCCTACCTGATGTCGGACGATAGTGCCAGCCATCCTGATGGCGCCTCCGACATATATATATCCTCCTTTAAATAACCATTGAGAAATGCAGTTGTTACATGTAGGTGTGTTACACTCATTCCTAACTTCACACTAAGGGCAAACAACAATCTTAAAGTAGAATGACGCACTACCGGTAAAAATGTATCTGTATAGTCAATACCTGGTTTCTGAGAGAAATCTTTAGCCACAAGACGAGCTCTGTATCGCACATTATTGTCAATATCAAACTTTTTATTAAGCACCCACCTGCACTTCACGATTGTCACATCACCTGGGTTGTCCACAAGCTCGCACGTCTGGCTGTCCTCAAATGACTGAAGCTCCTCAGCCATAGCGTGCCTCCACTGCTCCTGCTCTGGCCCCTCAAGAGCCTCTGAGAAGTCGATTTCCTCAGATGCTGGAACAGTACTGGAACTACTACACAAGTTACTGACACCATACCGTTCAGGTTTCCTTCTCAGACGCTTGTTAGACATGTCTGTCACTTGCTGAAGAAGTGAAGCTGAGTGACCTTCATGTGCTGGAACATTCTGCGTTGAAGTTTCTGTAGCCGGCTCAATGCTATCAGAATATACTGAAGAGTCTGAAGAGCAATCATCTGGTAATTCTGTATCTGGGGCATTCTGACACAATTCCCCCACTGAAACCTTATTCTCTTCCACTACAGTGTCTGATGATGTTTCTGTATTGGGAATCCATACGGCTAAATCATCACAGGTGTTTTGACATTCTGTCCCTTCTTCCAAAACAACAACATCTCTGCTGATAATAACAGTGTTATTAGTTGGATTATAGACACGATATCCTTTTACATCCTCACCATATCCAATCAGAATGTGCTGTGTAGCTTTCTTGTCCCATTTGAGACGCCTCTGCTTAGGAACATGCACCATGATTTTACTGCCAAACAATCGCAGATGACTCAAATCTGGTTTTGATCCATACCACAATTCATATGGTGTTTTCTTCAATCCGGATGCAATAGACCTGTTCTTTAAATATACAGCTGTATTACAGGCTTCTGCCCAAAACTTCTTGTCTAACTTTGCATCACACAATAAACATTTAGCTTTCTCAACAACAGTCCGGTTAGCTCTTTCACTAAGTCCATTTTGTTCTGGGCTGTAATAATTAGATTTCTGGTGTATGATACTAGCTTGTTTCAAATAATGATCAAATTCCTTATTGCAAAATTCTAGTCCATTGTCTGACCTTATTATCTTAATTTTCTTACCTTGCTGGTTTTCAACAACTGACTTGAACTCTTTAAATCTGTTGAAAGTTTCACTCTTTTGCTTTAGAAAGTAGATATAAGTCATGCGACTATAGTCATCAATAAATAACAGGAAATAGCGAGCTCCACTCAATGAACTTGTTTCCATGGGGCCACAAATGTCTGTGTGAATAGGGTAGTGTCCAGGGTCGAAATAATGAAATAATATTTAGTCCGCTTTTTAGATAATCAAAAAATATTGGATACGTATTTTTTCTTTTTTTAATTAAACATAAAATGACAAAGATAATACACTTCAAAAATTAGGAGTGGGGGCCTTTTACGTCACAGTGTCCTGAAAATTGTAGCAACTTGTGACGTCACACTCAACTTTAACACGCTATATCTTAACAAGTTCTGATCCAATTTAAAAAAGAAAAAATACGTATCGCTTAATTTTGGACAATCTACAAGACGGACTAATTATTATTTTTTAGGAAACTAGCCTATTCTGTGCAGCGTCTCAGTACTTCGCTCACCCACATGAGAAAAAGGTAATCTCATTTGCTTGGCCTCACAACATGTTACACATTGAGATTTGGTTATGTCAACAGTATCAAAAGACAAACCATCTACAAGTCCATTTTTCATTTTATTCATGTCTTGACTGTTTAAGTGTGCTAGTCTTCTATGCCACAACTGTCCACTATTTGCTGGAGCAACCAACAAGCAACTTTGTGACTTTAACCTCAACTTATAAACTCCATCTCATAAATCTGCAGTTGCAACCAAAACATTGTTCTTATTTCGAATGTAGCAATGCTTCTTGTCAAATATAACATTATTGCCATTCTTAATCAGTTCACTCACAGATAATAAGTTGGTTGTCAAACTGGGCACACATAGCACGTCTTTAACTGTTACTTGACATTCAAGTTCTGAAACTATGTCTACATCTCCGGAACAAACAACTGGCACTTTTGATTCATTTGCGACAACTATTTCTGGTAAACACGGATTTGTATTTACATTTTTCACCCAAGCCTTGTTCGCAGTCATGTGTGCACTTGCTCCAGAGTCCACGTACCATTCATTCTTATTGAACTTCCCGTTCAGGAAAACAACATTGAATACACATTTATTTGTTGTTTTCTTCTTTAACAGCGGGCACTGATTTCGATAGTGACCTTCCTCTTTACATTTATAACATGTGATTGTTTTTGTTGATGCGCTATCTGTCACTGTCTTTTTATTTGACAATGATGGAGTGACATGTTTCTTTGGTTTAATGTTGCTAGAGGAATATTTACTTCTCGCTGCAAACGCTGTGCCACCGCCTTCAGAATCACTGGACATCTCCATATCGAGTAATTTAGACTTAATGACATCTGCAGTTATCGAAATCCCTGAGTGTTCGATGGCCATTATCATGGGGGTATAACGATCGGACAATCCAGCTAATAATAAAGATCCCACCCGTTCGTCGGTTATTGTAAAACCTGTGCCATTTAACCGTTGCGCTGTTTCGATCATTTGTGTGACATAAGTGGCCATTGAGTCATAATTTTCAAGCCTTATTGATATCAAATGTCGAAGCAATGTTATTTTTCTTGAAAACCCAGAGTCATCGAACATGGCTTTCAACTTAGTCCATAATTCCGCCGAGCTCTTGGTGTTCTTGATGTGCACGTACAATGTGGGGTCTATGGTTAATATTAACTTTGCCTTCGTCTTTGCGTCGTCTGCTGGTTTTGCTTCAAAATCTTTCGATGGTTTAATGTAATTTTCCATGCCTTCCAGTACCAACAAATTTTCGGCCGCAAAGCACCACTCATCATAATTCTCGCGGCCCTTCAACTTCGGAACACTCGTGATATAGTCCGTGGTCATGTTTCCGCGATACTACGTATACGATTTATCTACTTTACACACTAAAGTAACTAATTAATCGCGAAATAGGCAGGGACTGGGCCCATAACCTATTAAAACAACGTGATTTATCGCAACAGACTGACATTTATTTCAAATAAAGGTTACATATGAAAAAACAGTAGAGGGCGCCACTACTCATCACAAACACGTTTTGATACACATACCAACACAGTTCACCAGGCAGCCTAAGCGTCTGGCCATACAATGCCTCTGCGGCGGATACATCTGTGTCGTTCTTTAATGTTGCACGCAGTCCCATCAATACTGTTGGCAGCTCGTACGTCCAGCTTGAATCTTTGAGTCGTGCTGTAAGAGCATTTTTGAGAGAACGGTGCCATCGTTCGATCATTCCGTTAGCTTGTGGGTGGTACGCAGTCGTTCGTATACGTTCAATTCCCCGTCGTTTCATTAGGCTTCTAAATAGTTCGGACTCGAACTGACGTCCTTGATCGGTAGTCAATCTCTCAGGGCAGCCATAACGCACTATCCAGCCCTCATAGATGGCACGGGCGACTGTTTCTGCTGTGATATCAGCTACTTGGTAAGCTTCGGGCCATTTCGTTGTCCTGTCTATGATGGTCACACAATATCGTTTTCCGTCTGATATTGGTAGCGGTCCGACGATGTCTATGTGAATATGAGCCAGGCGGTCGGCTGCAGGAAAAGTTTCTAGCGGTGATACGGTGTGCCTCTGCGTCTTAGAACGTTGACAGGCGATGCAACTTCTTGTCCAGCTGTTTATATCAGCGTTCATACTCGGCCAGAAAAATCGTTTCGTAATAAGATGTCTCGTAGCTCGAATGCCAGGATGACTCATCTCGTGAATGGCGGTGAACACTGTACGTCGCAGGGAGTGTGGTATGTACGGTCGTGCACTGTCTGTTGACGTTTCACATAATATTGTATGTCTGGTGTTTAACGGTTGCAGATGCTCAAATTTCAGATTTTTGTTGCGTATGACGTCATCAATATCCTTATCATTCCGTTGTTGGACAGCCAAATCCTCGTAGTCAATTGGTGATGGTAATGTGATGGCTTTTATCTTTGATAATGCGTCAGCGACGACGTTTTCTTTTCCATCAATATAGTCAATCTTTGACGTAAACTGACTGATGTAGTGTAGGTATCGCGTTCGCAAGGGTGTATCGATCTTACTGCTTTCCTTCGTGAGCGCGAACGTGAGCGGCTTGTGATCAGTGTACACGGTTATCTCTCTTCCCTCGAACATTCTTCTGAAATGTCGAATAGCTAAGTAGATGGCCAGTAGCTCACGATCGAAAGTGCTATAATTCCTTTGTGCATCAGTCAATTTCTTTGAAAAGAAACCGAGTGGTTCCCATCTTCCACTGACGTATTGTTGTAGTGCGCCGCCGACACAGGTATTCGATGCGTCACACATTAGTGATATAGGTGCATGTGTAGACGGGTGAGATAAGATAACGGCGCTTTTTATACTGTTTTTGCAGTCTTCAAATGCTTGTTTTTCTTCCGACGTAAATGTTATCTCAGTTTTGTCATTTTTTTTCGAAGTGTGTAGGTACTTGTATAATTTTTCTTGACTGTGAGCTGCGTGCGGAACACTTTCTTTGTAAAAATTTAGAATACCAAGGAAGCGTCTCAGTTCTTGTACTGTCTTCGGCTCAGGGAAGGTTGTTATAGTCTTCACGCGATCCGCCGTGGGCTGTATTCCTTTTGCTGATACGTCATAGCCCAGGAATTCAAGCTTATCTTTACCGAAAACGCACTTCGACATGTTTATTCTAAGTCCGTGTTGTTTGGGTCGATTGAACACCTCTTCTAGGTGCTGTCGGTGTTGAACTGGATCAGAAGATGCTAGCAGCAGGTCGTCGACGAATGGAAAAACGTAATGCAGGTCCCCGAGTATATTATTTATGTGCCGCTGGAATGTTTGTGCCGCATTGCGTAACCCAAAACACATTCTAGGGAACTCAAACAATCCGAATGGAGTTATCACTGCTGTTTTCTCAATGTCTTTTTGCCGAATCCTTATTTGATTATACGCTTTGCGTAGATCGATTTTTGAAAATATCTTCATACCCTCCAACCGGTAGGTAGTCGCGTAGTCGGGGTATAGGGTACCGGTCTGGTTTCGTTACGGCGCCGGCGTTCAGCAACCTGTAGTCTCCACAGGGCCGATATTCCCCGTTCTTCTTCTGAACTAGATGAAGCGCACTAGCCCATGGTGACTTGGATGGTCTACAGATTCCTTGTTCGATCATCAATTGGAATGTTTCCTTAGCGACACGATATCTGTGCGGTGGCAAGGGTTTGTTAGTTAGTTAGTTAGTTACAGCCTATTTATCGTCCCACTGCTGGGCACAGGCCTCCTCTCACACGGAGAAGGATTGAGCATTAATCACCACGCTTGCTCAATGCGGGTTGGTGATTTCAGACTATATAGTCCAGGTTTCCTCAAGATGTTTTCCTTCACCTTTTTATCAGCCATTGGTGCCTAAGATATACTTATAGGGTCTGGCTCGACAGTAAACAGGTGGTCCCTGCGTGACGATATGGTGTTCCACGTCACTGCTGGTTATGTTACTGAAGTGAGGTGAAGTAATCTCATCGTATTTCTTCAGCAGGTCACAATAAGGGTCAGTTACGTTGAGTGTGAGAACCGTTGGCGTCGATGCGGTACTTGATAGGCAACCATTAATTGATAAGCCGGTCCGCTTGTCTATAAGTTTCTGGGCTCGTAGATCAACTAATAAGTCGTGGTGTCGCAGGAAGTCAGCTCCGATTATTGGTTTTTTCACATCGGCCACGGTGAAATTCCATTTAAATGAACGTCGTAACCCGAGGTTGAGATTCAAGTTGCGTTCGCCGTATGTGCTTATTGGCGTACCGTTAGCCGCGTATAGTAATGTATCCGATGACGTAATTCCTCGCTTGAATGGTGGTATCACCGATACGTTTACTCCAGTATCTATCAATAAGGAATCGAAGCTTATTGATGGTGTCACACACATATAGACGGTATGCAGTAGCGTTGCCGATCTTGGGTTCCGTCGTAGCCAAGATCTCGTCTAGTTATCCTGCTTCCCATTGAAATTGCATGGAGATCTGCAATTTCGTGCGCTCGTACCAAAGCGTTTGTGATAATAACAAACGCCGCTTGCTGTGGGACTATATTTACGTTGTCTTCCGGCGCCAAAGCGTGAACGAGACTGTGACCTTGAGCGATTGAAATTCCTCGATGGTCGAGAAGTGTGACGCGACTGCTGAACTCTCAACTCAGCGACCTCCCTTGTCAGCTGCATGACGACATCGCGGAGGTCTTGTTCTCCGCGCGATGTCTGCTCCCGTGCACGCGATGATCTCGTCTGACGATCTTGACAGGAACAGAAACTTACGGTATTTATCTCAGTGGCTTGATCGTGCATCTTATCGGCCATTGCAGCGAGAACGTCGAGTGAGGTTTGTTCACTCACAGATAGAACAGCTCGCGTCGCCGCTGGTAAATGCCGCATCCATAGCATTCGGAGGGTAGAATCAGACAGCTTTTCGTGCGCAGGTTCTCTCATACGTCTTAGCAGTTGTGACGGCTTCTGATCTCCTAATTCCATCTCATTGAGGAGTTTCTGCAGCTGTTGAGTTTCTGTCGCCTCGTAGATAGAAAGCAGTCGCTTCTTTGCCTCGCTTCTTACCAGTACGTTGTTCGACGTCTAGTCTCTCCAGATGCGCCACCATTCAACTGAATTTCGCTTCATCGTTTGGTTTCTGAGGATTCACGACGGTCTCGAACTGCGCGAACCATAGTATCGGTTTGTCACGCCAAAATGTAGGGATACGGGCCTTGACTGAGATGGTTTCAACGTTTTCCGTCTCCGTTTCCATTTGATCACGTCGGGGTCACCACTTTAGTACTATGGGATGGAGTTAAGTAAAACGATAATCTGCTTAGAACAGCGACTGTTTATTTCGCATCTCACTGGTTGTCGCTGCGCCCCCGCAAGGGGGCGCGGCTGGCGGGCCACGGGGCTATGCCCCTTTCCCGCGGGATCCAATCGCTGCCTGTTACTACGGGCAGGTCGTTGGGTTGCCGATATAGGCGCGGCATTTAGGACAGCGTTTGTGCGACGCTGCCCTATGAGTTAAGATGTCGTGTGTTTGTTTGCAGGTGCGCTGGCGGCAGCACATTGCCGCTTCTTCATGGCATCTCTGTCGCTGGTCGTCACCCGCCGGGCCTCCCCCGGGTAACCGGGGGTCTCACCTGGCGATGACTGACCGCCGAGATGCCGGCTCTGTGCCCCTGCACAACGGGTATGCTAGACCCGCGGCTGTAACGCTTCCAGAGCTAGCCGGTCACGTTCCAGCCTACGGGCCGGTTATGTATGTATGAGCGGCTTGTATGTGTGGGTACCGCCGCTCAGTGTGTGCGCCACCGTGTGTCGCGACACGGTATTGCGTGAGTACAATGTTGTGGAGTCGTGATTGTATGGCGGGTTGCGTCGTGCCTATATTAACCTAGCACACGACGCTTACCGAATGTATGTATATTGTGTATGTGGAATGTCTATTGTGTGAGCTAGCTGCTACTCCCACTGCTGAGCAAACTTTGATCCCAGACCCCGACAATGTCTTTTAAAATATCATTTCTGATTGCATTTAAATTGTAAGATTTAAACAATAACGTCGAAAAATACTTTGAGATAGATACATTATTACCGAATGACAAGATCAGAAAATGCAAGTCAAATAATATATGTCGGAGGCATCATCAGAATGGCACTATCGTCCGACATCAGTTAGGGTAATCAAGCGAAGAGATAACTCAAAGAAACTCAAAACTCAAACAAACTAAAAACTCAAACGTTTATTCAAATTAGTCAGAACAAAAGACAGCCCCCAAAACGCCCGCCCTTCGCCACTTCCTATGTGTTTTGGCTGGGGAGAAGAAGTGGCGGAACAAACTCCCCAGCAACACATGTCTGTCTGTTAGGTTAGAAGAACCTTTACAAAACAAAAATCAAAAGACTTTACAATAAGTTTAGGTACTACAACGCTAGGCAATAATACTAGGTACACTACACGTAACGAAAGGCAGTAACGCGACAACTCCACGAAGACTCGACGAAGCTTCGACCAAGACTCGATCAAGACTGAGCTCCGCGGACGCCACGCTGACCGCCACGACTCTGCCAAGCGCGCCAAAATGTTGTTTCACCAGTAACGCCGCCAGAGGGCGCGCTTGCGCGACGTTTAGTGTCCGTACTATTGACCGTCTCCGACACGGCCATTCTGACAGGACACACGTCCTCGTGTGTTAATCTGCAACAATACAAACACAGCACAGTATGCACAATACAGCCTCGGCCACTCCTGACCACAACAGTAACTCTCGATCTTCGTTTTACTCTCTTACTTCTCTCGAGGAAATTGAAAAAAAACTTCAAATGGCCTCAATTAGGTCTTTAACAAACAATTTAGGTGACAACTAGTTCTCAAAAGCTATACCCTGAGCAACCGAGTACTAAACTCTCACAAGCAACAAAACAAACTCTACATTTAATTGGGAAATGATCAATGAAAAGAAAAAAAATAATCGTTTCATTACAATAATTCAGAATCAAAATTAGGAATTTCAAAGTAAAACTGATCACTGCCTCTTACAAGAGACAATAAACTCTAAACTGATAAATTAAAAAAAAATATTTAAGCTCTACATGTGACCATGGCTACACTTAGCCCAGTAACCTCCAGTTACTCTTTACTCTTTACTGCGAACCTCACATAGGAACGCCGAGTCTACACAAAATTACATTTCATCATAAAGACATAGAATTGAGTACCGGCTCGATATTATTTCTAAAAATCAATCAAATACCAGTTCAGTTCATGTAAAACCCAATTGATCAGGTAACTAAAAGGCCAGTATCGTAACACAACAAACTTTTAGGTAATCTGTATCTAAGCACACACACCAATTAGACCTATACGGCTCTGCTAGCCCAGCAACTCATGCTTATGCAATCCATCTACCAGGATCACCGAGTCTTCCCATGACTCTACGGTCTACCCGTTTAGACCCGACCCCCGCCAGTGTTCACTGCAATACCGCGGCCTCACGGTGTACTACCCAGAGGCTAAGCGTACATACCGATTTCAACGAACTACGGCTACAATGACACTACTGGTGCGGTCAACACATACGGTCACACTTGACCCGGTTTGCAACTGGAGCATCTAGCTTGAAACAGATTACATCTCACAATTTGACTCATCCTCATTAACTTCATTTGGTACCTGACCACTTGGCATACGTCTGATCAATCTAAACATTTTCAATGCAATAGAATGCTTTCACCTTGTGCGATGACATGCGATGTCCTGGCCTGCCGCAACTCACACGGCCTTCACGACGAATCCGGGGGAGGACGACGCTCCAAACAGCAACTGCAGCGCACCTCGCCCGCCGCTTGACTAGTAGACCTCGTCCTGTTGTCCAGGCTCCGTTCACCTTAGATATTATCTGTTAAGTCAGAAATGGAAAGTGCTTAGGCATCAAATATTGACAACATATGGGTCAGCTACAAACCTTCTCGATGGTAAGACCTAAACACATGTTATGGGTTTTAAGAATAGCAATCACCATTTAAATAAAGAAACTAGTTACATTAAATTCTAACCACGTAATCAAAGAAAGATCGATTTCTGACACTTACGCGAATATTAGACATTTAAATAAAACTACTTTTACGGATTTTATCGCGGTTATATTATATTATTTAATCCCGACGTTTCGGATCCTTTACAGCATCCATGGTCACGGGCAGACTAAGGTGTTGGTCGTCTTGATATATTAGTTACAAACAGCTACCCTACATTTTGTTAATTATTATTGACAATCCGATTCACGCAAAACGAGCTCACTGTATCCTTAGGTCGAGCAGTTGTAGGCTTGGATTTTGATTTAATAGTTTCTATGATGGGATTCCAAGCAGGTGGTATGACCCAGCCATCTTCTCTATTGAAATTTGGATGTTTTTTAATTTCAATAGCCTCGCGAATCATCCTAGGTAGGAATCGGTTTTCTTTTGCAAGGACTTGTGGTTTATCAAATCTGATGTAATGCTGGGCCTTGTCTAGTGTGTGTTCACAAACTGCTGACTGTCTGGAACGGCGGTGTTTGACATCGGCGATGTGTTCTTTTACGCGGGTCCCTATGCTTCTTTTAGTTTGGCCTATGTAAGAGAGACCACAATCACATTCAAGCTTGTATACACCCGCATCTTGTAGAGGTATGTGACACTTGACAGGTGGTAAGAATTGACTAATCTTCTTCAGCGGCTTTTGATTGACGTGGGATCTGCGATGAACAACACCTGGGTGCTGAGCTTCAACATGTTAAGCAAGTACTGCACGACAACAAGCTCCGAGTACCGCGCCCTCGTCGCAGAACCCGCGTGAAACCAGCCACAGTTGAGCGTCTACCTGCTGTTCTTCCATACATAAGAGGAGTCACAGATAAGATTGGCCAGGGTCGGACTGGGCCGGAAGGGCCCGGGTGGCTGATCACAATCCCGGGGCCCGAGACTAGACCATGGTGCTGGGATACTATCGAAAAATACTGAGATACACAAATTGAGATAAACAAACTATACAAAATTTATTACTATACTAAAATACAATACAATAGTAAGTAGTTATTTACTTAGAACAAATTATATAAAGGTAGCCAATCAACATTTTTTTTAAAAGAGGAGAACTTTCAGCTAAGCAGTTAATGACTCGATCGTAAAAGCTGTTGTTTTCGTCATCCTTGATTAGATCCGATTCTGTATTTAATATAATCAACGAATCCAACAGTTCTTGCCCCAGTAAAGAACGAAGTCTCGTTTTAATGCGCTTCAATGCTGAAAATCGTCTCTCACAAGTCACTTGCGTGAATGAAATTGTGAGAATTACACAATATGCAACATATAAGGTGGTGTACGTGCTGATATGCATATTATACTGTGATAAAAGTTTACATGCACATGGTATGCAACTTTGACAGACGTCCAAACCACTTCTGGAAAAACACATGGCGTCCTTTGCTGCCTGGTCTAGGTCTAAAACATCTTCGTCGTTTTCTTCGTCGCTTTGTGAATCTGAATCTTGCTTATGCTGCCTAGGAGAAATGTGCTCATCCCAAAGAGTTTTAGACAGTTCACTAAACTTATTTGCAAAAGATTCCAGTTCTTTTGACAGCAACTCTCGATCGACATTTGCAACTGATGCGATAGACTTTAGCGCGTCATTAGGAATTCCATTTTCTTTGATTTTATTGAAGTTTTTCGGGTCCAAACAAGCGGCATCTTTCATTAAATCTTCGTTGCACATGAATTTTTCGTTTATTTTAACTAAAGCTGTATTAATAATGACTTTGTAGACAGAAATAGAATAAAATCTCTTTGGGTCTGTAGCCAATAATGCTACTTCATCTTCACATAACTGCTCATGTTTCTTCGGTTTTTTAGAAATTCTTCGTAACGGTAACGTGGTTTGTACGTCGAGATCAATGTTTTCAGCGTGCATCAAGTCTTGAACATCGGATGCAAATAAACTTGCAGCTTTGAAAACATCATCAAAAGTATCTAAATGTCTTCGTAAATCCATGTCTAAACATTTGATGAATCCCCAAGCTTTAAGATAATCCAATGTAGGGGTTTGGAGATATTGACTTACTGGGGTTGATAAAATAAACTAAAGCAAGTTATGGACGAAGTTATCCTTACGAATAACTACCGGAGATATATCGTGAGAGACGGGACGGTAGACATATGTCGGGCATGTCACCATCCGGGTGAGTCTATCAGACATATTATATCTGGTTGTTCTCGTTTGGCTAATGGTGAATATTTGCACAGACATAACCAAGTGGCCAAGATCATCCACCAGCAGCTTGCTCTGCAATACAACCTTGTAGACCTTGAGGTACCGTACTACAAGTATGCGCCCGACCCAGTTCTCGAAAAGGACCATATCACGTTGTACTGGGATCGATCTATCATCATTGACAGGACTATTGTAGCCAATAAGCCTGATATTGTGGTGATAGATTGATTAGCGCGCCGCGCGATGATAGTCGATGTCGCCGTTCCGCATGACGAGAACATTGTGAAAGCTGAGAAAGAGAAACAAATAAAGTATCTCGACTTAGCGCATGAGGTTGTCGCCATGTGGAGTGTCGACACGGCTGTTGTTGTGCCGATTGTCGTTACGGCCAATGGTTTAATAGCCAAGAGCCTCGACGAACACCTCAGGAGGCTCTCGTTGGGCGGCTGGATCAAGGGACTGATTCAGAAGGCAGTACTCCTTGATACGGCACGTATTGTGAGGAGGTTTCTGTCTCTGGGACCCTAACCACCGGTATCTTGGACCCTGTGCCCGATATCGGTGGCAACCTATTTTTTATATTTTTAAATGTTTTTTATTTTTATATTTAATATAAAAGAATGAAAATTATATGTTTGAAAATAAATAAATGACTAGAAAATAACCACTTTAATACTTACATAAAAGAAAGCGAAATAAAACTCCCATAATTTTCGGGCAATTTTAGCCCATTGAAATGTTACCTACAATGTAAGGACAGAGTATTGCATTTATTACAGGATGCAATTTTATTTTTGGGACATGTGTGGGGGGTCAATAGAAGCTTAATCTCAAGTTTGTGGGGTCGCCACCCAGGTCCCCCGGCCGCCATCTTGAAAGAGGGGTGAAAACACTTTTCGCGATATCTCGTAAACTATGCATCTTACAAAAAATTCGTCAAGTCATAATTTGTAGCAAATTGTTTTATCTTTCAAATTTTTTGTAATTATATACAACATATATAAACAGTTACTATATAATCCAAGAAGTGCTTACAATGTTCACAAACAATATTATTAAATTACAGTCTCAACAAAAATTTGCTTACAGTATACATTCATACAATAACAACTTTGAAACATGATGCTTGACGGGTTGTGCGATAAGCGCATGTTTGTCTCAGTACTACTGGCTTTGTACCTAATGGCTTAGTGGTTAAAAGATACCCCTCTCGTGCCTGAGAGTGCAGGTTCAAACTTATGTTCATTATTACAAATTGCATATCAAATACAGAGTAGAGAATCTATCTTCTAACAGGACAAAACTTTGATTTTACCAATATAGAACTATCTTAAACTAAGTACAAAATGTTCTTAACCTTTGTGTTATACTCTGTTCTCCTCTCTTGGAGTCATTGTGGCCGGCCGGTACCAACAATACAAACTATGCAGAATGTCCTACGATCGAAAAACAAAATATAACACAATACATCCTATGACTGCCTTAAATCTATGTAATACACTACACATATTCGTCTATTACAGTTGCGGAACACTTCTAGAGAGTCCGTCTTGACATTTAATGTGATTACATACATAATAGGTAACATAAAATATACATAATCTAAGTATATATATACGAAATACGTTAAAGGTAGTTATCATGCCGGGTTACTCTGCTATACATATTAAAAAATAAAATTACACGCTTGGCCTACTCGTACGAATGACCAAGAGTCTCCAGTATCCGACATGATGACGCCATAAAAAATATACATTCACTACTGTTTAACATTCACTACACATTCACACAAATATAATATCACTTGAGAGAACGAGGGTTTTTTGATCAGAATATTATTATCAAAGCACAACTTTGGCTGTTGACGGCGGACTCATTGCATGTTGAGGTTGCCCAGTTTCGACCTTAATACTCGGTAAGGCTACAGAACTGGCTACCATTTCTTTTCTTAACCATTTCCTCACGCCTCTAATGAATCTTCGTTTCAGTGCGTAGGCAAATACCATGGTTAACATTATTATAATAACTATCATCACTATGCCAATAATATTTAGCTTATTATGCATATGGGCCACATTAGATACATTTTCATTTACAATGACGTTCTCTTTCGTTTGATTAGAACCCATTTTGCTAATTTAATCCACTATACTGATGTATCGTCTCAACGTAAATGAAATTAAAGATCGCGATACCACAATTTGAAACTAATGTCCTAAATAAATCTGCAAAATTGACATTTTAACAATAAAATAATTTATCGGTATTTCAATGGCTTTTTGCTTACTCGACCAGTTCGCGTAGTATAAACTTTACTATCGGGTTCGTCCGTTTGAATTGTTACTTTTTTCGTAACTTTTCGACAAACGGTATCCCTATTACTATTATCAACTACTTTAGATTGCGATTCATCCTCTATTAACATGTACGCTGGTTTCAGACGATCTATAGAAACTTTAACTTGTCGGTCGGGCAACTGAATACAAAATACTTTATTATCTCTACTTATGACGCGATATGGTCCGTCGTATGGTGGTTGTAACGGTTTCCGTACTGCGTCATTACGGATAAAAATATATTCACAATCATACAAGTCTTTATGCACAAAAATCTTATTTGGTGACTTATTTTTCCTATTAGATGGCTTTAACCCGTCAATTACAACTTTTAACTTATTTACGAAATTTTCTGAATCGCTAATTTTCAAATCAGCTGTATCATAAAAGTCACCGGGTAATCTAATATTACTGCCATACAACATTTGTGCAGCGGTTACACCTGTATCTAATTTTATCGTTGTGCGTAACCCCAACATTACAGTTGCCAATTCGTCAACCCAGCATTTATTGTTTAAGCGAGCCATTAACGCGGCTTTTAAAGATCTATGCCAACGTTCTACTAAACCATTACATTGAGGATGATACGGAGTTGTACGTGTCTTTATAATTCCCATTAAAATCATTAATTCTTTGAATAAGTTACTTTCGAACTGACGACCCTGGTCACTAGTGAGCTTTATGGGACAACCAAAACGACTAATCCAACCTTCATATAATGTTTTCGCTACGATTTCTGCAGTTATCTCTTTTAGTGGAAATGCCTCTGGCCAACGAGTGAATCTATCGATAATCGTTAAACAATATCTATAACCTTCTGGCGAGGTTGGTAACGGTCCTATAATATCAATATGTATATGCTCAAAACGTTTAGTACTTTTAAAGGACTCTAAATCGGAAACCGTATGTTTTTGAACTTTCGCTCTTTGACATTTTACACATGTTTTAGCCCAATTACCAATATCTCTATTCATTTCAGGCCAAAAATATCTATCTTTTACTAACTTTTTACTTGTCTTAATACCAGGATGACTTAAATTATGAATAGAATCAAAAGCTAAACGACGACATTTTTCAGGTAAATATGGTCTTGCACTATTAGTAGACATTTCGCAATAAACATGTTTATCAGTATCGAGTAACGTTACGCGTTTTAATATTACTTTACTGTTGTTATTTGACGCTCTCAATAATTTTGCAAGCTGTTCGTCAACTTCCTGCGCAGTGGCGAGTTCTGCGAAATCTAACGTCGTGGGACATGTTATTGTTTCAACTCTAGATAATGTGTCAGCAACTATATTATTATTTCCACTAATGTGGCGTATGTCAGTACTAAATTCACTAATAAACATAATTTGCCTAGTTCGCCTAGAAGTTTCTCTATTGGTACCTATTTTAGTAAACGCGAAAGTTAATGGTTTATGATCTGTAAAGATTATTAATTCTTGCCCTTCAACTAAATTACGAAAATGTATGATTGCTAAATAAATTGCTAAAAGTTCTCTATCATATGTACTATATTTCTTTTGTGCTTCAGTTAATTTCTTCGAAAAATATCCTAAAGGTTTCCAATTGCCATCAACTTTTTGTTGCAATACTGCACCTACACTTGTGTCTGATGCGTCCGTCATCAATGACAAAGGTGTATGTGCCGATGGGAAATACAATAAGGTAGCATTTTTAAGATCATCTTTACATTTTTCAAAATTTTGCGTAGCTTCAGGTGTCCAATTGATTTTACTTTTATCCTTACGCCTTGAATTCCCTAAATATTTATTTAACGCTGCCTGATGATCAGCTGAATGAGGTATATGAGCTCTATAAAAATTTAACATGCCTAAAAATCTTCTAAGTTCCTCTACAGTATCCGGCTTTGGAAAATCAATAATCGCTTTAACTTTATCTTCTAATGCTTTAATTCCTTCTGTAGAGACCTCAAAACCCAAAAACTCTAATTTATCTTTACCAAAACTACACTTTGAAAAATTAATCATTATACCAAATTCATTAAAACGTTCAAAAACTTTTCGTAAATGTTCTCTATGCTGCTCTTCATTTTCTGATGCAATGATGACGTCATCTACGTAATTAAAAAGAAAATCTAAGTCTTGTAAAACAGTATGATGCATAAAACGTTGAAAAGTTTGTGCAGCATTTCTTAATCCAAATGGCATACGCACAAACTCGAATAAACCAAACGGTGTTATGACGGCAGTTTTCTCAATGTCATTTTCCGAAACTGGCACACAATAATAGGCTCTATTTATATCTAGCTTTGAGAAAACCTTTTTATTATCTAACATATACGTAAAATCATGAAGACGGGGAACTGGATATCGATCAGGCTTGGTAATCGCATTTAAACGTCTATAATCTCCACAAGGTCTAATATTCCCGTCCTTCTTAGGAACAACATGCAAGGGACTTGCCCAAGCGCTTTTACTCGGCCTACAAATCCCAAGCTCTTGCATAATCTTAAACTCATTTTTAGCTTTTACGTACCTGTCTGGTGGTAGCTGCCTGGCTCGTGCGTGCACTGGAGGTCCTGTGGTCTCAATGTGATGACAAACATTATGTTTAGGCGTTTCTTTGTACGAAACTGGTTTAGTTAGTTCTGGAAATTCACATAATAAATCATAATAAAGGCAATTATTTACGATAGTTTTCAAAGTGGGCTCACTAGAATTAGAAAGATTGCCTTTGGTGCTTAAATTAGTTACTTGATCGATTAACCTTCGTCCTTTCAAGTCAATTAACAACTGAAAATTAGCTAAGAAGTCAGCACCTAATATTGGTTGCTGTACGTCCGCTAATGTAAATAACCAACGGAATGCTCGTCTTAGGTTTAAATCTAATTCTAAGTACAATGTACCATACGTGTTAATCTGAGTTCCATTTGCGGTAAAGAGTTTATAACAACACTCACTTGTATTACCTTTCATGTAGGCTACTTTCCGCGGTAACACTGACACGTTTGCACCACTATCCACTAGGAAGTTTAAGCCCGAATTCCTGTCTCTGACACACAGACGGTGATTCCCGAAGGCACGGTCACAGCCTCCCGTCGCAGACTGCACCGACTCTAGTTTTCCGCTGGCTTGTCCTTGTCGTGTTTTTTCTTCCAGTTACATGGATCCACGCATTTAGTTGCCTTGCTGCGATACTTATAATGGTAAAAACATAGCCAATTTGGATCTTCGAATTTCCTTGTGCGACTTCTTGACCCTGACCTGGATCTGTTGCGTCTAAAGTTATTCCTTCGCCAGTTATTTGAACGGCCTCGTGATCTTGACTCTAAATTTTGTAATCTATCACTCAATTTGTTTATTGCCGAAATAATTTGGTCCTGAGAACCCGATGGGCCTGGTTCCTGTTTGACAGTCGCAACACTATATATGGGAGTCGTCGTTTCCATTATTTTATCCGCTATTGATGCTAATTTCTCTAGATCTTTTTCTTCCGTTACAGCTAAAACTCCTCGCACCGAATTTGGTAAATGATTCTGCCACATAACTATGAGTGTTTCGTTATTCACTCGCCCCCTAGCTAGGTCTTGCATTTTTCTAAGTAACTGTGATGGTTTCTGGTCGCCTAATTCCATTTCGCCAATGAGTTTTTTTACTTGCCGCTCTTCGGATTCTTGATATATAAATATCAACTTATTCTTCAAGGTCTCATATTTATTTTTCTCAGGGGGATCCACAAGGATCTGTGTAACTTGCTCAACTGCGTCCGGGGGTAATTTTGAAATAAGGACCTGGTACTTTGATTCGTCGGACATCTTCTGAGGATTTAGTACTGCTTCTGCTTGGATAAACCATGTTCTAGGCGACTTCTTCCAAAATTCCGGAATTCTAGCTGTGATGGAGATGGACGACAGTTGATGTTCTTCAATAACGACCTTCTTGTCTTCAGACGACATTATAATTTCTTAATTTGACGCGCACTAATATTAAACCGACACTACGATACGCTTGTGTGAGTTGCCCCGGTCGTCCGATTCACTGAATTACAAGTCCAAATTCACTGGTTACAGTTCACACTTTCATCACGTCGGGGTCACCAATTTAGATGGTGGGGTGTCGTGTTCAGAGATAAGTAAATAAACCGAATACTAATTAATACACTTTTATTATCTGACTCCAATTAGGTTACATACGATTTGGTACAGTCACAATATTTAGTAGCGTGCGTTAGTAGTGCGATATACGGGACAACTGGTGAGGCGAACACAATGCAAGTACAGTATGAACAGAACAGTTTACGAGACATGCACGCGGGCAACCGTAGCACAGGGGGCACGCTGCGCGCCCCCCCCCCCCCCTGTGCTGAGGTTGCCGCATGCCTCTCAACCCAGGCCTGTGGGGGGGCCCGTACAGGCTGGGGCCCGGCTGGCAAATGCCACCTCGACTGTATGGCCAGTCCGACGCTGAGATTGGCTACATCTTGAAGCGAGCTTCAATCAAAACCTACTTCAAGCCGCTGAAGAAGATTAGTCAATTCTTACCACCTGTCAAGTGTCACATACCTCTACAAGATGCGGGTGTATACAAGCTTGAATGTGATTGTGGTCTCTCTTACATAGGCCAAACTAAAAGAAGCATAGGGACCCGCGTAAAAGAACACATCGCCGATGTCAAACACCGCCGTTCCAGACAGTCAGCAGTTTGTGAACACTCACTAGACAAGGCCCAGCATTACATCAGATTTGATAAACCACAAGTCCTTGCAAATTGAATTGAATCTCATCATAGAAACTATTAAATCAAAATCCAAGCCTACAACTGCTCGACCTAAGGATACAGTGAGCTCGTTTTGCGTGAATCGGATTGTCAATAATAATTAACAAAATGTAGGGTAGCTGTTTGTAACTAATATATCAAGACGACCAACACCTTAGTCTGCCCGTGACCATGGATGCTGTAAATAATATAATATAACCGCGATAAAATCCGTAAAAGTAGTTTTATTTAAAGATCGATTTGCTAGTCAGACTCAACTTGTAAATTACTAAATCATTACAGCTACGATTGTCATTCACATCAACGCCTTCTACTCGATAGGCTTCACATAACCGTCGTGTCCCTTAGCCTAGCTCTCAGCCCATCCTGGCCTCCTAGGGACCACAACCACAACCACAGTGATATGACACCAACTGTACCACAGATGTATACGGGTCTCTTCCTGGTCACTTCGATGCCGTCACACAGGCCAACGAGTCTCTTCCAGGTCACCCCGATACCCATCATTGGTACAAATTAACACGGTGAAATTACTGAGTCGGTGTGTGTAACACCTTACCAACAAATCTATAGTCTGATGCACAATTCAATCAAATGACGCAAAACTGAAAGAACAATGTTCATTTTTGACCTGACTATGTATAGAAATGAAATAAATATTAAAATGTAGCTTATTGTTTTGTGTATTGATTACGCTTATCACAATATTAGAAGAAACGCAGGAAAAAAAGTTTTTTAACATTTAATCACGTAACATTTTTTCTATGGCATAACGTATTAACATATTTTGAACGCATCCAAATCATCCTTCTTTAAAACGTTCCATTTTACACTTTGCTGCTTGACTTTATTTAACTGTGTTTCTGAGTTTTATGGTTATTTCACGATTAATTTGATCAGTAAGTATTTATTTATTAGTCATGGGATAAAATAAATTATTTAATAAATAACACAATAATTAAATTAAATTAATTATGCAGTGTTTCATTTAGTGGCCGCAAGTGAAATGGATTTTTTGACATTTGATTTAGCGATGGGCCGAGTCGACTTTTTGGTAACTCGGGTAACTCGAGTTGACCCGATGACCAACTCGAGTTGCAACTCGAGTTGACTCGACTCGATCTGCCGTAAGAGCCGTCGTGTCGCCGCGTCGTCGGGTCGTCCGTCCGAGTTAGTAAATGATCAACCCGGTGCATAGTTCCGCGGGTTGCTAACTACCTACGTTCACAGTTCGCCGTGCGGGTCAAGCGGGCTGCGTGGCGTCGAGTCAATGGTAGTCAAATAAAATTGAACCCGTTCAAAAATCAGATGTTTATTTTTATCATAATTATCACAATCACAATCACATAATCACATTAGAAAACGAATGGTAACTTTCGGTAATTTTTACCCAAAAAAAGTAAATAATAAAAAACTAAAAAAAAAAACTAATGGACGGTGTTTTATTCCTTAAATTAAACATTTGGTATTTGTTCATCTACTAACACCTATAAAAAAGCTAATCAACATATAAGAAATGGTACTTATTTCTGAATACCTTGTAGGTAACGAAAAATGCCGCCTTGCCCTAAAAAATACCTTGTAGACAACTATAAAAATATAAGAACTGTAATACAAATTAATCAACGGTCAATCTATAAATCTAAAGGCTCTTATTTCTATCTCAATCATTGTCAGTCTTAAATTCAACTATACTTATTTGGTAAGTAAAAATAACTATGTTTAATGGCACTTTTTTCTGAATTCAGTCTTAAGTTCAACAATACTTTGAAAGAACAACATTGTAAGTTTATACTTTTATAAAATTTGCAATAAAATACCGTTACTAAAACAAAAAAGACTCTAAAATGTTTCTTACTTAATAGGTACAAGGCATACCTTATTAGATTTTTGACATCTTATATTAGGAACAAAAGTTATTATATAATAAAAAATATAAAAATCATCTTAAGTACTAATTAAGGCGAAGCGTACACAACGTTTCGACTTATAACATTCTTGAGATTAAGGTATTCAACACTATTTCGAGCTACAATACGAGTTCAAGAACAATATTTGGTCTAATTTTTTTGGCTTAAGCCTGTTCCTCCTTTGGTTTGTAACCAAACCAGCCTTAGAAAAAAGTCGCTCTGATGGGACAGAGGAAGCCGGTATGCACAAATACTTAAAGGCTATTCGATAGAGGGTTGGAAAAATATGTTTCCGCTGTTCCCAAAACTCTATCGGGTTTTGTTTCCTATCTAAGTATGGTAAGTCTAAATATTGTTTTACAACCATCGAAGCAGACGATATCGGTGTTTGTGTACTTACTGCTTCACTAACTTTTTTGTCAAAAAAATCCCAGATTTCGTCGTAGTTGTCATCTGTGGAAGTTTGCGCAGTAGGTGCAGTCGGCCGATTTTCTTCTTCAGCTGGTTGGTGTTGAGCCAGGCATTAAGCCAATTCTTCGATAACAAACTTGACAGCATTGTCGGCATTGCTATCTACACCAAAACCTTTTTTTTTGAAACGTGGATCCAATAAGGTGGCCTTTGCTGCTGTTCTGTTGGACTCATACACACTTAATCGTCTATCTATTACTTCCAGCAGCGACCGCTGAACATGACTACCAGGTTCGGTTTTCGGACATTTATTTTGTATTGCATTTTGTATGCCTCTGACTATTGGAATAATGGAAGAAACAGTTGGATATGATTCACCAGATAGAACAGATGTGATTTTTTCCATAGGCTCTAGAAGAGCAACACAGTCTTCTATTACCAGCCAGTCCTCTGCATTCAAGCTTGGTGGAGGTGATGTTAGCAGAGGCAATGTTGCAGACAGGGGAACTTTGGTTCTTAACAACCTCTGCAACATATAAAAGCTCGAGTTCCACCTCGTTTGTACGTCTTGTTTGAGTTTTATTACATCTAAATTCATTTGGGTTTGCATTTCTCTCAGTGCATTGCACGATTTTATACTCTGTTTAAAATGAGTAACGATGGCGCGACTTTTTGCAATGACCTCTAACACATCGCCATTTTTTAAATGTGGGAATGCGTCATTTTCTGTTTGAATGCAGTCTTTGACGGCTAAATTTATGGTGTGTGCAACACAGAAATGATTTCTCTTGTTTAAAAAATCTTTTACAGCCTTTTTCATGCTGGAGGCATTGTCAGTCACAATAGTAACTATTTTGTCGAAAATGTTCCATTCAGTTAAAATAGCTCGCAAAGCGTTTGCTATATTTAACGACGTATGCTGGTCGGCAAGTTCAGATGTTGATATAACAAGCGATTGTAATTTTGAATTTTGAATGAAATGAGCAGTAACACTAATATAACTTTTTTGACTATCTGAACTCCAAATGTCCGTTGTTAGCGCGATATGTTCTACATCTTGTATTTTTTGTTTTATTTCAGAACTGCATATGTTGTATTTATCTTCCAGCATTTGAGATAATTTTTTTCTTGATGGCAATACATAATCAGGATTTAATTTTTTTGAATATTTTATAAAACCCTCATTTTCAACAATTTGTAGGGGTTGCATATCGATGGTTATTAGATCTAGTAAGGCTTCATCACATGCTTTTTGATTTATTTTATAAGGAGCAGTTAAGCGCATCTGTCGCGCCCGCTTTGGAGGTGGCTGAAGAGGCTCAGGAACAGAACCGACAACGGTATTATTCTCCTCCCGATTTTCCGACACACAAACACTGGACAAACTAGGCATTGGCAAGTTAATTCTCGAAACCTCACGCTCACTACTTGCACATTCGTTTCTGGGTAAATTTGCACCAACGGTTTCACTATATTGAATAATATGTTTTCTTTTTAAAAGGTTCACTAAAGTAGTGGTATTTCCACTATATTTATACTCACAGGAGCATAACTTACAAACTACTTTAGTGCCGTTTTCAGTTTTCGAAAAAAACTCCCACGCAACACTTCTTTTATTTCCAGGAGACATTTTAAACTTATTAATGTCAACAAAACAAATAACACTTAAACTAATAAAACTGCAACAAAACAATAAACAACTAACAAAAACAAAGTAACAATAACAATAAGAAAAACGTAAACAAAACAAATTAGCGCACCGCTCGCGGCGCACGCCAACACGATTCGCCCGTGTTGGCGTGCGCCGCGAGCGGTGCGTCGCGAGTTCCGAACGATTCCGAACGAGGCACGAGCCCGACCGAGCGAGACAGCCCGACGACCCGAACGTACGACTCGGAGCCGCGAGGGAAAGAGATCGTTGGTTTCTTATCAGACGGTTAGTCAAAACTGATGAGTTTTGAGATAGCCAGCTCGCTAATTTGTTTTGTTTACGTTTTTCTTATTGTTATTGTTACTTTGTTTTTGTTAGTTGTTTATTGTTTTGTTGCAGTTTTATTAGTTTAAGTGTTATTTGTTTTGTTGACATTAATAAGTTTAAAATGTCTCCTGGAAATAAAAGAAGTGTTGCGTGGGAGTTTTTTTCGAAAACTGAAAACGGCACTAAAGTAGTTTGTAAGTTATGCTCCTGTGAGTATAAATATGATGATGATGATGATGATGATGATGTCCTCCTAGCCGATTATCGGCTACGGCGGCTGTTCTCATTTAAGGAGATCAGCCAATTGCGCAGGACATATTATAGTGCACAAACATTTGCGCAGACACAGGTGCACTCCCTATTCCTTCACTCTCATAACCCGATGGGACGGCAAATCCGCCACGACCGGAGAGAGATCAGGCGCAGGACCGACATTTACGTGCTCTCCGATGCACGGGTGTATCAATCACCAACTTCCAGGCTCCGGGCTGCTTTGTGAAAGTCTTCTAAAACCCACAAAGCGATTTCGGCCCGACTCGGGAATCGAACCCGAGACCTCGTGCTCAGCAGCCGCACTTGCGACAGCTAGACCAACGAGTGGAAATACCACTACTTTAGTGAACCATTTAAAAAGAAAACATATTATTCAATATAGTGAAACCGTTGGTGCAAATTTACCCAGAAACGAATGTGCAAGTAGTGAGCGTGAGGTTTCGAGAATTAACTTGCCAATGCCTAGTTTGTCCAGTGTTTGTGTGTCGGAAAATCGGGAGGAGAATAATACCGTTGTCGGTTCTGTTCCTGAGCCTCTTCAGCCACCTCCAAAGCGGGCGCGACAGATGCGCTTAACTGCTCCTTATAAAATAAATCAAAAAGCATGTGATGAAGCCTTACTAGATCTAATAACCATCGATATGCAACCCCTACAAATTGTTGAAAATGAGGGTTTTATAAAATATTCAAAAAAATTAAATCCTGATTATGTATTGCCATCAAGAAAAAAATTATCTCAAATGCTGGAAGATAAATACAACATATGCAGTTCTGAAATAAAACAAAAAATACAAGATGTAGAACATATCGCGCTAACAACGGACATTTGGAGTTCAGATAGTCAAAAAAGTTATATTAGTGTTACTGCTCATTTCATTCAAAATTCAAAATTACAATCGCTTGTTATATCAACATCTGAACTTGCCGACCAGCATACGTCGTTAAATATAGCAAACGCTTTGCGAGCTATTTTAACTGAATGGAACATTTTCGACAAAATAGTTACTATTGTGACTGACAATGCCTCCAGCATGAAAAAGGCTGTAAAAGATTTTTTAAACAAGAGAAATCATTTCTGTGTTGCACACACCATAAATTTAGCCGTCAAAGACTGCATTCAAACAGAAAATGACGCATTCCCACATTTAAAAAATGGCGATGTGTTAGAGGTCATTGCAAAAAGTCGCGCCATCGTTACTCATTTTAAACAGAGTATAAAATCGTGCAATGCACTGAGAGAAATGCAAACCCAAATGAATTTAGATGTAATAAAACTCAAACAAGACGTACAAACGAGGTGGAACTCGAGCTTTTATATGTTGCAGAGGTTGTTAAGAACCAAAGTTCCCCTGTCTGCAACATTGCCTCTGCTAACATCACCTCCACCAAGCTTGAATGCAGAGGACTGGCTGGTAATAGAAGACTGTGTTGCTCTTCTAGAGCCTATGGAAAAAATCACATCTGTTCTATCTGGTGAATCATATCCAACTGTTTCTTCCATTATTCCAATAGTCAGAGGCATACAAAATGCAATACAAAATAAATGTCCGAAAACCGAACCTGGTAGTCATGTTCAGCGGTCGCTGCTGGAAGTAATAGATAGACGATTAAGTGTGTATGAGTCCAACAGAACAGCAGCAAAGGCCACCTTATTGGATCCACGTTTCAAAAAAAAAGGTTTTGGTGTAGATAGCAATGCCGACAATGCTGTCAAGTTTGTTATCGAAGAATTGGCTTAATGCCTGGCTCAACACCAACCAGCTGAAGAAGAAAATCGGCCGACTGCACCTAAGTAGGGTATAATTGGGGATTCTGGAATCATTTGTTCTCGCTTCGCTCGAACTGCATGATCCCAGAATCCCCAATTGTTTTTATCGAGCGGTGACTAATCAGACCACCGACATTATGATTTATAACATAGGTATTGTTGATCCAGATTGATCTTATAACATACAGCATTAGTCATTTTTTTTCTCACTACGAGTTTATTTATACTTATTATTTGATCACAGTTATTTTATAACTTAAGTACGAAAGTGTGAGGAGCCAATCTTAAGCTTATTATATTGATGTTAGATCATGGTTTTGACCTCATGGATATCGCATCAGTCATTGCTACAAAGTTTGCTTAGTCAGCAGTAGTTGCTTAGTCAGCAGTAGTTTTAATCTTCTATTCACATATTATTTTAAGATAGCAGGCATGGCAGTAATAAGTACCATCTTATTTGAATACTGTTACATAATTTCGAATAAACTATCTATTCAAATATACCAATTGGAAACCAAAAAAAAAAAAACAGCTTTTAAAATCTCAACGTTTATTTTAATCATTTTATCACCGCGGAGTACATATTTAAGAATCTTTTCTTTATTAGGAATAACAGTTGACAGCTACTTTCAACATAACCTTCGTTCTCTCAAAGTTTACTTTTGCAAGCAAGGTCGTTGAAACATTCTACTTTTGCGGACTCACGAGTGGATGTCATCGGTGTGATGGTGACCGGCCGTACAAAAATGTGTCAATATTATGCGTTCATCTGTTTCTTTGATCTGTTCTTGATCATAATATTTAAATCTTCTACTAACATATTATTTTAATCTGTTTCTTGATCATAATATTCAGCGGTTAAATTAAATGTTATTGTGAAAACTTCATCATTAAATGTAATAAACTGATTTTATCTAAAGTATACCTGATTGGACAGGTCCATTCAAACTTGTGTGGCACTTTCCTCAAAAGGTCATTTCAGACACAAACCATCACCATATATAATTTATTTTTATGTCTGGACCTGAAAAGAGACCATGTCTCTTGAGTTTATTTCGGCGTTTCTTTTCAAGTAGTCAGTTAGGAAAATCTCGTTTTTAGAAAAAAAAAATGTATTGACTTCAACCTATTTGCAAAATAAAATATCATTTAAAGGTTTATAAATTCTGTAGTCTTGAGACATTTATAGATTTTAGGTTTATAACATAAAAAATATAAAGTTCAAATTATATTGGTTATCTCTTTGATAAATTGTAATAACCATTTAAATGTGATACTCATAAAGATTATCACTAGAACAGTAGAGTACATACGATTTCCTTTTTAGAATTTCGTCTCAGGTATCCGCGACATCGTGGCGCCTACTGCCAAATTAAGAAATGTAAGGCGATGAGCATAGTGAGTATACATGATTAATTAATTATCTACTTTATTTGACTAGTACATATGATTGAAATACCAATAATCATTGATGATAAGGTTGATATCTAGCGTTTGCAATATCTAATATAATCGCTACCTTAATTTATAGTAGTATAAAAAGCGATCACTGAGGTGCGCATCCAGATTTTTTGTGATTTCGATGTGCATTGTCTGTGTAACGTGAATTATTATATTGTGTTGAGTGACAAGATCGGTGACAATAAGTATGTATGTACCTATTTATTTTTATATATTATTTTATCTAGTCTTGAATTTTACAGTTTTCAAAAAGCAGAACGAACTTTGTGCAATGAATAAATACTTTTTCATCCCATGAAAAAGTATTTATGAACTTTACTAGGTATTTCTTTTTAATTTGATACTCATATGTGCGCGCCGTTTTGTTTTTTGCATTTAGTAATTTCCTCGATGAGGTGGCATGAAAAGTTATGTGTTGCACTGAAGTGCAAAGATTTTTCACCTTGTGCTCTTTTAATTCCTTTTGAAAATTGAGCCCGCGGTTAAAAAGCAACTTTGCACTCTTGTATAACAAATAACTATTAACTACAAATAACAACTACATTCTAATGAATCATTATATAATTTTAGGGCATCTCGGAATCCTTTTGACTCTGATACGGAGATTACTTTGCAACCAAGCACGAGTGGTAAAAAGCCTCAAAAATCGAGGAAGAGGAAAATCATCAGCAATAAACCTAAACAGAGCAAGAAAACTGCGCCTCCTCCTGATTTATCCGAAGACTCTGAAACCGAGCCAGTATCTACTGCTCGAAAACAATCCTCAATATTTTCAGATTCTGAGGTAAGCATAATAGTCATCTAATACTTTTTACAGTTTCACAATATTCTTGTTAAATAGTGTGTTCTGGTAACAATCGTTTAATTTTTAATTTTTTTACCTGTTGTTTCGATCAAATGTGTTTAAATGAACTCGAACATGAAGTAACTTCTGTCTGTTTATATCTACCTTATTTTGTACCGATTTCATGCAGCTAGTGATTTTCAGACAAAAAATAATTTTAAATTGTTGCTATAGTATTTGAGCGTGTGTAGCGACGGCTATGCCGTGTAGCGACGGCTATGCCGTGTAGCGACGGCTTAAGAATACATATGTCGCTACCCCTTCTTCCAGTGGGTGTCGTAGAAGTCGACTAATGGAGACAATTGCACCGAACACCAGTGCGAGAGAAGGAAAACTCGAAAAAAACCCTCTATCAACCCGTCTGGCCAGCGTGATAGCAGTAGGCTAAATACCTCCATGAGCAGCACAAAAAAGCCACGGCCCCTAGTTCCCGGCAGTCCCGCTATTCCCGGTCACGGTGGCGACCGTGGTTACGGCGGGGCAGGGGGTGCGAAGAATCTCCGGGTTACGGGAGGCCACCAAACAAAACTGACTCTGGCGACGTACAACGGCCGCACGCTACGGCTTGACTCGCATCTGGCGCAACTCGAGGTGGAACTTGGGAAGATTAGGTGGCACATATTAGGGTTATGTGAAGTTCGAAGAGAGGGGGAGGACACCATAACCCTCGAATCAGGTCACCTAATGTACTTCCGAGAGGGAGACCAACAATCCCAAGGTGGCGTTGGGTTTCTGGTTAATAAGTCCCTAGCTGATAACGTTGTGGAGGTGTCTAGTGTGTCGAACAGGGTAGCGTACCTTATCATAAAGCTCACCGACAGGTATAGCCTCAAGGTAGTGCAAGTGTACGCACCGACCTCGACACATTCAGACGATGAAGTGGAGGATATGTTTGATGATATATCAAGGGCCCTCCACTTCACTACAAAGACCCATTACACCGTTGTCATGGGGGACTTTAACGCTAAAGTGGGAGTACAGACTTGCGGCGAATCGGCAGTAGGATCCCATGGATTTGGAAGCAGGAATCATAGGGGGCAAATGCTCGTCAACTTCCTCGAACGCGAGGGGCTCTTTTTGATGAACTCCTTTTTCAAAAAGCAGCCCCAAAGGAAGTGGACGTGGCAAAGCCCCGACACTATGACTAAAAATGAGATTGACTTCATCATGACGAACAAGAAGCACATATTCAGAGACGTCTCCGTGATCAATAGGTTTAATACCGGTAGCGATCACCGACTTGTCCGAGGCTCTCTGAATATCAACTTCAAGGCCGAACGTTTCCGTCTGATGGAGGCCAGGCTCCGACCAACACTGCTCCAAACCATGACAGGATCCGAAACGTTCCAGTCAAATTTGGAGAACCGATTTGCCGCCGTGGAAACCACAACAGACGTTAACCAGAACCACGAATATGTGGTTCGGATCCTCAGGGAGGAAGGTTCGAGATTCTGTAACATGCAGCGTAAGGGCAAGAAATCAAAGCTTTCGGAAGAGACATTAGGGCTTATGAAGAAACGACGTGAAAACCCGCCTGTCACTTCGTCAGCTAAGCGGGCTCTAAACCAAGAGATCAACAAGCACGTACGACGCGACCTCCGGTACTCCAATACTCTTGCCATTGAAAGAGCAATTGAGCTGAATCGGGGGTCAAAGGTGTTCGTACAATCTCTTGGAAGAAGCCACTTGACGAAGCTGACCACAACAAGTGGAGAAGTCGTTTCTTCGGTGCCGGCAGTCCTTTCGGAAGTGGAAAATTTCTATGGCCGGTTATACGCATCGCATGCATCTCGACCTGATCCCGGAAATGAGGATTCTAGAGCCACATTAACACGCCATTTCACCGAAGACCTGCCAGAAGTCAGCAGTGGCGAAATCGAGATCGCTCTGAGACAGCTCAAAAATGGAAAAGCCCCTGGCGAGGATGGCATTACAACAGAGCTTTTAAAAGCAGGAGGTAAGCCCGTACTGGGGGAGCTCCAGAAGCTTTTTAATGCCGTCCTGTTTGAAGGGAGAACTCCAGAGGCGTGGAGTAGGAGTGTTGTCGTCCTGTTCTTCAAAAAGGGAGACAAAACCCAGTTGAAGAACTATCGACCCATTTCCCTCCTAAGCCACGTCTATAAGCTGTTCTCAAGAGTGATCACGAACCGACTTGCGCGAAGACTCGACGAATTCCAACCACCGGAGCAGGCTGGGTTTCGGAGCGGATACGGCACCATAGACCACATCCACACAGTGCGGCAGATTATACAGAAGACCGAAGAGTATAATCAGCCCCTGTGTCTAGCATTTGTGGACTATGAGAAGGCCTTTGACTCGGTTGAAATCTGGTCTGTTCTGGAGTCCCTGCAGCGTTGTCAAGTAGATTGGCGATACATCCAAGTGATGAGATGTCTCTACGAAGCCGCTACAATGTCCGTCCAAGTACAGAATCAGCAAACAAGGCCCATACCGTTGCATCGAGGAGTGAGACAAGGGGATGTTATTTCCCCGAAACTGTTCACTAATGCAATGGAGGATATGTTCAAGACGCTGAACTGGAAAGGACGCGGCATCAACATCAATGGCGAACACATCTCTCACTTGAGATTTGCTGACGATATCGTCATCATGGCGGAAACGCTGCAGGACCTACAACAGATGCTTAACGACCTGGCTGAATCTTCTCTACGCATCGGCCTACGGATGAACTTGGACAAAACCAAGGTCATGTTCAATGAACATGTTCTACCGGAACCGATTGCGATACACGGCGCCGTTCTCGAAGTTGTTCGGAAATATGTATACCTCGGGCAGACATTGCAGTTAGGTAGAAACAACTTTGAGGACGAGGTGAATAGGAGAATTCAGTTGGGTTGGGCTGCATTTGGGAAGCTACGTCGAGTCCTAACATCGTCGATTCCACAGTGCCTAAAGACAAAAGTCTTCAATCAGTGCGTCCTACCTGTCATGACTTACGGAGCCGAAACGTGGACACTGACGGTACGGCTGGTCCACAAGTTTAAAGTCGCTCAGCGGGCTATGGAAAGAGCTATGCTCGGCGTTTCTCTGAGGGATCGCATCAGAAATGAGGTAATCCGTCAGAGAACCAAGGTCATCGACATAGCCTACCGAATCAGCAAGCTGAAGTGGCAGTGGGCTGGCCATATTAGCCGAAGAACCGATAACCGTTGGGGTAAACGAGTTCTAGAGTGGAGACCGCGCCTCGGCAAACGTAGTGTAGGACGTCCTCAGGCACGGTGGAGTGATGACTTGCGCAAGACGGCTGGCAGGAGCTGGATGCGAGAAGCCGAAAATCGATCTCAGTGGCGTGCACTTGGAGAGGCCTATGTCCAGCAGTGGACTGCGATAGGCTGATGATGATGATAGTATTTGACAGTTATATGTATACTAACAGTAAACTTTTATTGGAGTTTTTGCTATGCTTATAGTATTATAATTCAATTAATATATTTTCAGGACGACGCAGTGGAGCCTGTTAGAGCTGCTGCTCTAAGAAGTTATCTGGCACGGCGTGTGGGTTCCGGGTACACCCTGCAGCGTGATCCAACTCGCAGCGGTCAGTTTTATATAGAGCTACGTGTCTACAATAGCAAGGAAGCAGAGACACTTGCTGCTAATCGTTGGAAGCGAGCGCTTTTCACACTTCGCTCATCACATGATGACAGCGGTCCGGTATGGAAAGCTCTTACTGACTTAGTTAGCGCTGCTAAGCAAGAGTATGCAAAGATAAAACCTATATTATATCCTTCAAACGTTTTCTAAATTGCACTATGATATGTTAGTTTTTGTTTACTCTTGCTTTATATAGGAACTGAGAAGGTATTACCGGACTAGTTAATCCTGTATCCAAAATATAAAGTCTCGGTATATTGTAACAATCAAACGTTTTCTAATAACAGCAGCTTGTTATTCTATATTTTGTAGCTGCGATTATCTTATTTTTTATCATATATGTGTTTGTAGCACTTATCTGGTTCAGATTTGAATTTAGTATAGACCCCTTTTTCTGTATGATATTAACAATATAATGTATTGTGTTATTACACAGGTCAAGCCAAACATTTATTAAACTCTGTATCTATTCTATTTCAATATTTCGAAAATTTTGAAGTCATAATAATTTACTTGTTTACACTGTTTACCTTTCTTACAGATCTAAACCAAAATATTACAAAAACTCTGATATTTCAATATTGCTCAGAAATCATGAAACACTGAAATTCAAATATCTAAAAATCCAGCATGTTAAATATTCATAATTTTATTAATATTAATAATTCATAATAAAAAATATTCATCATTTAAAATTAACTTTTATGCTGTTTAACTTTCTTACAGACCTAACCAAAAATTTGCAAAAAATCTCTGATATTTCAATATTGCTCAGAAATCATGAAACTCTGAAATTCAAATATCCATACATTCTTTATACAACGAAATTTAAAAGTAAAAGCTCAAATTAATATAATATTCCAGTTATCGAGATTGACAAAGTATTAATATCGTGCTCTTTACAAAAATGAAATTCTGCCATAGTTGTCAGTTACATGTCTCAAAGTCAAAGTATTCATCACATAAGAAAAGTAACAAACATAAAACAAATTGTTTACTCCGTACTGAATACCAAAATGTTCAGCTGATAGCCAGTGCTTTCAAAGACAGAATAGCTAGCTACAAAATAAATCCTCAAAATAATGAAATAATAACACCCGAATTATTTTTATCTGATGTATTCAACACCATTTATAATTTATTACAGCCATTATTACAAAAACATAAATCATTAAAGATAAACTTTGAACTTTTTGTGCTATATTTACTTCCTAAGAATGAAGAACTATCTCTTAAGTCTTTTAATACTAAATATTCCATAATAAATCAGAGTACAGATATCATATCTTTATACAAAGATTGCACGCAACGATTAGTATGTAAATGCTTAGAGTTTGAATTATCAGAATCTGGTTGGACAATAGAGAAAATAAGTCATTTAGAAATGAATATTGCAAAATACAATCCTTTGAGAGCAGGAAGTTACATTGCTTTACCTTTGAGAATTAACAAAATGAAGGCATGTCTCAATATTCAGAATACGGATAACCATTGTTTTCTTTGGTGTATCATTGCTCATATGTATCCAGCTAAAAATAATCCTAATAGAGTTTCATCTTATCCGCATTATTCTAAGATCTTAAATACTAACGGAATGTCTTTCCCCCCAACATTTGAAGATATAAAATGGTTTGAAAAACATAATTTTAATATAAGTGTAAACATTTATGGTTTGGAAAAAAACAATACTATAACGGGACCATTATACAAAACTAAACTGCGAAAGTTAAATCATGTAAACTTATTATTTATTAGCAAGAATGGTAAGAATCATTTCTGCTTAATTAAAAACCTTGAAAAAATTGTTCGCAGTCAACTTACAAAACACAAATCTAGGATTCATCTATGTGAAGAATGTTTTTTATATTTTAAAACACAGGAAAAACTAAATAATCATAATTGTGGTAGATTGCAAACCATTCTTCCTGAAGAAAATAGTAAACTTAGTTTTTCAAATTATCAAAAAACTCAAAGAGTTCCAATCGTCATTTACGGAGATTTTGAAAGCTTATTACGTGAATATTCAGATAAAAGTAAAAGTCAGTATATTGAAAACATTCAAATTCATGAAGCCACTTGCTTTGCTTATTACATATGCTGTGAGTCTAACCCTGAATTAAATAATTTAATATCATATCGTGGTCCAAATTGTTCAAAAAAATTCGTTGAGTCAATTATCAACGACTCGCAAAGATTATATCAAATTTTGTCAATGCACAGACAAATGTTACCATTGACGAGTGAAGAATATCATTCCTTTAAAACTGCTGTGAAATGTCATATCTGTAAAAAAAAATTTGCATCTGATGATCATATTGTTCGTGATCATGATCATTTCACTGGTAAATATCGAGGGCCAGCTCATAATAAATGTAATCTAAATTCTAAATCATGTCATTTTATACCAGTTATATTTCATAATCTTTCTGGATATGACAGCCATTTATTTATCAATGAAATTTCTTCAGTATGTGGTTACATCAATTTAATTCCAAAAAACAAAGAAAAATATATTTCATTCAGTAAATTTGTGCCCCTGGATTCAAAAAACACTGTCCAACTAAAATTTATTGACTCTTTTAATTTTTTAAGTTCTAGTTTGGATAATTTAGCGAAAACTCTAAATGTCGCAGATTTTAAGCATTTAAAATCATTTTTCATTGATGAAGATTTACTAAGATTGTGTCTAAAAAAAGGTGTATATTGCTATGAATATATAAACTCTTGGAAAAAATATGAAGAAACACAATTACCTGATCGAAACAAATTCTATAGTAGACTCACATCCGAAACTGTATCAGAAGAAGATTATAATCATGCATTAACTGTATGGAATAAATTTCGCATAAATAATATAGGAGAATACACTGATTTATACCTAAAATGTGATGTGCTGTTATTATGTGACATTTTTGAAAAATTTAGATCCATGAGTTTAAAGCACTATGGGCTAGATCCTTGTCATTATGTTTCATCACCATCATTAAGTTGGGATGCTATGTTATTAATTACTCAAGTTGAATTGGACTTATTATCTGATATAGAAATGTATGAAATGCTAGAAAAAGGCGTCAGAGGAGGGTTAGCACAGTGCTCTTTAAGGTATGCAAAAGCTAATAACAAATACCTGCCAAATTATAATGAACAAGAACCTAATACTTTCCTAGCTTACTTAGATTGTGTTAATTTATATGGTTATGCTATGATGCAAAGTTTACCGGTCGGAAATTTTAGATTCCTTACGAATAGCGAAATTATCAAATTCAATATTAACTCTATTTCATCAGATAGTGATGAAGGTTATATACTTGAAGTAGATATTCATTATCCTTTTGTAATACACGATGAACATTCTGATCTACCATTTGCAGCAGAAAAAATAATTCCTCCTATGCCATGCTCCAGTAAAACTAATAAATTAATAGCTAATCTTTATGATAAATATAAATATGTTATACATTATATTCATTTGCAAGAGTGCATAAAAAATGGTATCATAGTGTTAAAAATTCATAGAATACTTTCATTTACACAAAAAAAGATCTTAGAACCATATATAAATTTAAATACTCGACTCAGACAGGAAGCGACTTCAGATTTTGAAAGGGATTTTTTTAAAAAGCAAAATAATTCAATATTTGGGAAAACTATTGAAAATAAAAGAAAACAAGTTGATGTTAAGTTAGTTAATTTATGGAAAGATGACTTCAATAAAACTAACAAAATTAATGGTGCTGAAAAGTTCATAGGCGCTCCCAATTTCAAAAACCTTGCTATAATTTCTGAAAATCTTGTTGCTATTCAGTTACAGCCAGCAAAAGTAGTTTTAGACCGACCAATATATATGGGCTTTACGATACTGGAACTAGCAAAGAGTCACCTATATAATTTTCATTATTCCATAATGAAAAAAATATACAAAAATAACATTAAATTATGTTATACCGATACCGACAGTCTCTTGTATTTAATACGTACCAAAGATTTCTATGAAGACATGAAAAATAATATTCAATACTTTGATACAAGTAATTTTAAGATTAACAATATTTATGGGATACCACATTGCAATAAACAAATACCTGGTTTCTTTAAGGATGAAATGGGCGGAGATGTCATATCAGAGTTTATTGGTTTAAGAGCTAAGCTGTACTGTATTAATACGCTGAGCGATATAGTTAAGAAAGCCAAAGGTGTAAAAAAATCTGTTTCAAAAAAAATTACCATAAACAAATATAAAAGTGCATTAAATTGTAATATCAATTTTAGATACCCTATGTTTGTTATACGATCTAAAAATCATAAGCTTTACACACAAAGAATCAATAAAGTGGTACTTGATGGGAATGATGACAAACGTCAAATTAAAAAAAATAATGCTTTTACTTTACCATGGGGTCATTATAGTTCCCTATTCTAATCTGAACCAAAAATTTATTACTATTTTTTTTTTAATAGGATAATTATATTATTATTTTTTGTAATAAAATTAAGTCATAATGTATTTTTTATTTTTGAAATGAAATAAATATTTTGTATTCAACTGATTTGTGTTTAATTGTTATTGATACATACAAAAACTGTTATTACAAAAGCAAAAAGACACATAAAAAAATTAAAACCTAAGAGCAAGAAAATGGCTATAGAATTAGCTATTGCTGCTACCAGAGAATTAGCTGATGATTCATCGATTAAGCTCCCTCGTGTTATTCCTATTCCAAAAACTGGGGGAGTACTACCTCTGATTCCTATTTTTGCGGGATTATCAGCAGCGGGAGCTTTAGCAGGCGGTGCAGCGGGTATTGCCAAAACCATAAATGAATTCAAAATGGCTAAAAAACTGTATGAGGAATCGAGAAGACACAATGAAAAAATGGAAGCTTTATGTATTGGGAAAGGACTACATCTTAAACCACATAAGGACGGTCTTGGAATTTTCGTGTCAAAAGAAAAAAACTAAAATATCGGCTACCCAAAAGGGCCTTAACTAACTTTGACATTTTAAAGTATGGAAATAGAATTCCTTATTTTAGAGGTGTCTTTATGAGAGATGAGCTCCCTAAATATCCATATAAAAAAGAATGTGGAGTTATTAATTTAGATAGTTCTAAAAACCCTGGTTCTCATTGGGTAGCCTATGCAAAATGTAATGATTATGTTGAGTATTTCGACAGTTATGGAAATCTTAAACCTCCAAAGGAGTTTATAAAATATGTAGGTTCTAAAATTCAATATAATTATGAAAACATACAACGTGATCACCCATTCAACTGTGGTCATCTATGTTTAAATTTCTTAAACAAGTTTTGGTATAATCAAGAAATAAAATAAACAGGATCATTGTAAAGAGTTCAGTATGCAAGCATGTCTACTACGGTTACCATCTCTGGAAATAAATCAGAATTGGTCTCGTATTTTCAACCACCTCTTCATTTATCTGATCAATACGAGTGCGGTTTACTATACTTTTCAGTATTAAAAACAAGACCGAATGTGCCCGCTATTAACAGCAGTTCAACAGCTGTAATCAGAATCGAATGTGATCTTGTGCACGGTTCATATCACAACGGATTACCGACTCATTTTATTCATGAATTCGTATCTGATACTGCTTCAAGTCACGGCTACACAGAAATACCCCAGAACGTTATTTACTTCCCAGTGAACAAAAATATAATTTCATCTATATCTGTTAAGATTGTTGATCAATTTGGTAACTGTATTAACTTTGGTGAAGAACATATTCAATTACGTCTTCATTTAAGAAAAACAAAATGATAGTATATTATAAAAACACTCCTATGAAAATCAAACGTCTTATTCCATCTACGACCGTTAAGGTGCATAGACGTAAGAAAAAAGTGAAGAAATTGAGTGAAGCAAATAAAGCTTTTCTTAAAGCTCTAGGTTTTAAAGTATGAATATACTACAAATTACTGAATTACCTCACTTCGATAGTTCGATTGAAAGCTATGAAGTCCACACATACAATCCCTACACTAACAGCTTTAGAGAAAACGATGAAATCAGAATTCCCATACACCAACAAGACATATACGTGTTACCATCAGCCAGTTCAATTTACGTCGAGGGTCAAGCAAAGTTCTTCGACAAAGATGGAAAACCGATTAAAAAAAATATTACGTTCAGTAACAACCCTGTTATGTTTTTGTTTCAAGATATCAGATACGAAATAAATGGCATTGAAATAGATCGCATTAAAAATTCTGGAATAACGTCGACATTAAAGTCATACGTTTCAATGAATGATGGAGAAAATAAAGTTGCTGCTTTGTGGGGTTGGAACCTAGATGGATTCAAAAGTGATGGTCATTTTAGTGCTATTGTACCTCTTAATAAAATTTTAGGATTTGCTGAAGATTACAATAAAATTGTGATAAATTGTAAACATGAACTTATTTTGAATAGAAGTAACTCTAACTTAAACAGTATCTTAGCAACTGATGATACAGCGCATTTTCAAATAGACATACAAAGATTGCAATGGCGTGTACCACATATAAAAGTGTCAGACCGGGAACGACTGACACTACTAAAACACTTGGAAAGAGATAAACCTATTCAAATAGCGTTTCGAAATTGGGATTTATATGAGTATCCTTTGCTCCCTAAAACTACAAAACATTCTTGGTCAGTTAAGACTGCATCGCAATTAGAGAAACCTCGATATGTAATTTTTTGCTTGCAAACCAACAGAAAAAATAATAAAATCAAAGATAGTTCTCTGTTTGATCACTGCGGGGTTACTAACGTAACACTATTTCTGAATTCACAGTATTATCCCTACGAGCCTCTAAGCTTAAATTTTTCTGAGAACAAATACAATATATTGTATGAAATGTATGTGAAATTTCGTCAGTCGTATTACAATTGTCCTGCAGACCCCTTGCTTAATTTGATCGATTTTAAGGAGAAGGCTCCTCTCTTTATTATAGACTGCTCAAGACAAAACGATAGTTTGAAAACAGGCCCCGTAGATGTACGGCTGGAGATTGAATGTTCAGCGCCAATACCAGATAATACAACTGGATATTGTTTAATTATTAACGATCGACTCGTGGAATATAAACCTTTAAGTAATATAGTACGCAGATTATCATGACAGCCATCGTAGATGTTCAAGGTTTTAAAACAGAAACAAATGAATTTATCATTAAAGAATTTGCTGTATTATTGAATAACAAAATTCAGGTGTTTTTAATTAAGCCGCCATTTCCATTTTACGATTTGACGAAACCAGAAAAACGACAAGTCAGTTGGATTGAACATAATAGAAAAATATACTGGAGAGATGGATTTATACCCTATTCAAATCATCAGAATTTGATTGTAGATATTTTAAAAGATAAAAGTGTTTACACCAAAGGTTTAGAAAAAGTGTTGTGGTTAAAAAATATTTTGAATAATAATAATATAAATAATTTAGAAGATGAAGGTTGTCCTAATTTTTTAAGCTTGTACAATAAATATGAACATTCTCATGATGTCTATAGTTGTATTTATCATAATAAAATATGTGCTTTAAAAAATGTAATATGTTTAAATAAATGGTGTATAGATAATAAATTTTTTAAATAAATATTTGCTTGTTTAATTTTCAAATGTTCTATCCCTACCAATCCCATCAAATGTTAATCATTATAAATTGCTGGCTACAGCAGTACGATATCATTTCATTTTTATCTGTATCTGTATGAAGAACTATATAGTGAGTGAACAGACCATGTCTCAAAATAAATGTAGCCCTCGTTATGACATCTATAATACGTATAAAATGCGTGAAATTTCGTTTAGACATTATTGGGCAACGGCTAATTCAAGGAGAAGGTTGGTGATGGAAATGGCTGAAGCCGGATTTTTTTATTTTGGAAACGGTGTAAATGATAAAGCAGCATGTTTCTCATGTGGAGGTGTTATAGAAGATTGGGAGATTTACGACGATCCTTGGATGCAACATGCTATACATTTTCCTCAATGTTTTTATTTGAATGCTGTGAAAGGAATATATTATATTAATAACTGTCTGAAACAATTACTATATTAGAATATGCGCTATTGCATTGTGTTCTGAGTTGGATCATATCTACCCTATTAGTATATTTATGTATACGATGCCACATTGCACTTGAAATAGATCAATCTGGATCAACAATATCTATGTTATAAATCATAATGTCGGTGGTCTGATTAGTCACCGGTCGATAAAAATAATTGGGGATTCTGGGATCATGCAGTTCGAGCGAAGCGAGAACAAATGATTCCAGAATCCCCAATTATACCCTACTCACCTACTGCGCAAACTTCCACAGATGACAACTACGACGAAATCTGGGATTTTTTTGACAAAAAAGTTAGTGAAGCAGTAAGTACACAAACACCGATATCGTCTGCTTCGATGGTTGTAAAACAATATTTAGACTTACCATACTTAGATAGGAAACAAAACCCGATAGAGTTTTGGGAACAGCGGAAACATATTTTTCCAACCCTCTATCGAATAGCCTTTAAGTATTTGTGCATACCGGCTTCCTCTGTCCCATCAGAGCGACTTTTTTCTAAGGCTGGTTTGGTTACAAACCAAAGGAGGAACAGGCTTAAGCCAAAAAAATTAGACCAAATATTGTTCTTGAACTCGTATTGTAGCTCGAAATAGTGTTGAATACCTTAATCTCAAGAATGTTATAAGTCGAAACGTTGTGTACGCTTCGCCTTAATTAGTACTTAAGATGATTTTTATATTTTTTATTATATAATAACTTTTGTTCCTAATATAAGATGTCAAAAATCTAATAAGGTATGCCTTGTACCTATTAAGTAAGAAACATTTTAGAGTCTTTTTTGTTTTAGTAACGGTATTTCATTGCAAATTTTATAAAAGTATAAACTTACAATGTTGTTCTTTCAAAGTATTTTTGAACTTAAGACTGAATTCAGAAAAAAGTGCCATTAAACATAGTTATTTTTACTTACCAAATAAGTATAGTTGAATTTAAGACTGACAATGATTGAGATAGAAATAAGAGCCTTTAGATTTATAGATTGACCGTTGATTAATTTGTATTACAGTTCTTATATTTTTATAGTTGTCTACAAGGTATTTTTTAGGGCAAGGCGGCATTTTTCGTTACCTACAAGGTATTCAGAAATAAGTACCATTTCTTATATGTTGATTAGCTTTTTTATAGGTGTTAGTAGATGAACAAATACCAAATGTTTAATTTAAGGAATAAAACACCGTCCATTAGTTTTTTTTTTTAGTTTTTTATTATTTACTTTTTTTGGGTAAAAATTACCGAAAGTTACCATTCGTTTTCTAATGTGATTATGTGATTGTGATTGTGATAATTATGATAAAAATAAACATCTGATTTTTGAACGGGTTCAATTTTATTTGACTACCATTGACTCGACGCCACGCAGCCCGCTTGACCCGCACGGCGAACTGTGAACGTAGGTAGTTAGCAACCCGCGGAACTATGCACCGGGTTGATCATTTACTAACTCGGACGGACGACCCGACGACGCGGCGACACGACGGCTCTTACGGCAGATCGAGTCGAGTCAACTCGAGTTGCAACTCGAGTTGGTCATCGGGTCAACTCGAGTTACCCGAGTTACCAAAAAGTCGACTCGGCCCATCGCTAAGATAACTCGAGTCGCCCATCACTAATTTGATTGACAGTTGACAGTTCTGTGATTTGCATCGGCGCAGTCCTTCGTTGTTGCGCTTGCGTTTCGTTGTGTACTGTGCTATTTCGTGTGTGTTTCTTCTTATTACGACCCTATTTACCACCCCTTGACGCCGATATCTTCCTCATCTGACGACCTTTGCTTACCATACCTGACACCGTTATAAATCCGCCCTGTTGACAATTGGTTGACAATGCCGCCATCAGCAAGTCGACGTATACTTTGCATAAACTGCAATGTCTGTATAAATACGTTCCGACGTTATCTCGTTCAAGAGCTGAACACAAGGGTTATTTCGTTACTTAGCGAGTGGATATCACCAGTAATTGTAAGTATTTTATGCTTATTATTTTTAATCTAAAAATATATGAGAATCACACAAAGCTCCTATACAATGTGTGACATAAGATAAGCAACTGTTCGAAAAAGTTTTGAACTGGTGTATATTGTTAATGTGAAACTATTTCATCAATATAACCCTGCTGGTATTAAGCTATTTGTTTATAATTGTATTGGAAAGAAGTTTATATTGAGTATTCTATTTCAGATTACTGAGGACGATTACATTTGTGAACCTTGTAATGAACTCCTCATGAGGAGCATAAACCAGCAATTAACAACAAGCTGTGATGGTGCTCAAGCTTCTGGGTCATCTCAACTTGGACGTCAAGAATTGCGCCACGTCAGGTACCTATTTATGTTTCTATATTGTTTATTATCATATTTCTTCTTGATAAAAATGATCATAACTGTCAGTGATTGACCTGTGCTGTAATAGTTATAACCACAAATAAAAAATAATGTACATAATAATACTTTATCATGAAAATAATAGGTATTATTGTTTTTTGATCCTGAATGTAGTGACAGAGTACAAGGGGAGTAGGATATCTTCATAGAAACGCGCGACGTACTTGCCGCTCGCGGTGCGTTTCTATGAAGATAACTTACTCTATTTTTTTGTACTCTGGTAGTGACATGTCTTTTTATATTAATACATAAGATACCTGATATTAACTCAATGTTTTTTTTCATAGATATCATCTGATAGAATATGCCATGCATGCTGGATGAGTTGCAAGCGTGCTGCCATACATATTGAGCATGCTGATGATGCCCGTGGAGTTGCTACTACTGAAGAAGTTCAAGTTGAAACAGGTGACTCTGAGCTAATCACTGCTGAACCAGTTCATGAAAGTCTAGATCTGCCTTCTGTAGTTGCACCTAGTGAAATAATGTTGGAAAATTATAGACGGGCAGCAAATACTGCTTCTCACTGCCTTTTCCCTCAATCTAATAATATTAATTTGCACAATATGGCAGATTCATTTAGAGCAACAATACTCAGTACATATCAATATTATATCCCTGTGCACAGCCGTGTTTGTACAGAACATAGACTAAGTAACCAGTGGAGTAATCTGTACAATTCAAGTAATAGCATTAGAACATTTACTTTACAACAAGTGGAACATATTTTTTCATTTGTTAATGCTTTCAAGCCTTACCTTGATTTTACAAATGTAGAAGCTATCCAGGAAATTGAGGATAACATATTTTTCTTTTGGACTGGAAGGTCTAAACAAGATTTTTTCACCCTTGTTAGTGAAGTTCCTCGCATACAAAGGATGCACAAAGGCCTTTTAGGATTAGCTGCATTGCTAATAAAAATGAGGACCGGTGAATCAGATGTTCGCTTATCTACATTATTAGATGTACCGCGTAGTACATTAGAGCGGCTAATGAATAAAAGCAGGAAATCCTGGTTCAAGATTTTGTACCTATGCACCTAGGTATTACTCACATATCAAGAGAAATCTAATGAATCATAATCTTACAATACCAAATGGTATATACAGTGAAAACTTCACAAATGCTATTATTATTTGTGACGGTACATACATAAATATAAATAAAAGTTCAAATTACTCCTTCTAAAAGGATACATATTCATTACATAAATATAAAAATTTATTAAAGCCATTTTTATTTGTGGCATGTGATGGTTACATCCTTGATTGTTTCGGTCCATACAAGGCTACCACATCCGATGCCGACATTATGATTTCCCTCTTTGATGATGAAAACGCTCCTCTAAGATTATATTTTCAAGAAAATGATGTGTTCATTTTGGATAGGGGATTCCGAGATTCCATAAGAATGTTGGAAGGTTGCAATTACCGGCCATACATGCCTGATTCTCTATTAGAAGGTGAACACCAATTAACAACACAGCAAGCTAACCAGAGCCGCTGTGTGACTATATGTCGTTGGGTGGTTGAGGCAGTTAATGGACACTTTAAAAGAGATTTCAAGCTCCTGAGGCAAGACTATTTTAATAAATCTGTCCCAAACATGATGCAGAATTTCCAAATAGCTGCTAGTTTACTAAATAGATTTGGTGTTCGTTTTCAGGACCGAAATGAAGCTAATGAGATAGTTACAATTATAAGACAGCGAATTAATTTAGAAAATAATTTAGCCTTGTTAGTTGAACAACTTAACATGAATAGAAGGTCCACTGCTTTTCAGAGTATAACTGCTGACCGAGATAACTTATTTTTGTTTCCTAGATTAAGTTATAGCGAATTAATATTATTTGCTCTAGGTACTTACCAGATAAGACAAGCAAGGTCATACTATGGAGAACATATTAGATTTCATGGATCATATCGAATAGAAGTATGTAGGGATACACAAGACTTTTCTCAATATAATCTTAGAGGAAGTGGTGATAAAACGTTAATAAGAGGAAAAATTAAATCCAGGCATGTTGAATGTATAATTTTATTTAGTTACTTTAGTAATTGACCGCACTTTTATAATCTGTTGTGGTTTGCATCTACAACTGTTGTTTCTCTATGGTTGTACTCTATGATTAATTTTTGTATCTATCTGTGTGTTCGGACATTAAAGTGGAAACGTTTTTGTGCAACAAGAAAATCTCTTTTTCATTGAAGAATCCTATAAATCTAATAGGTTATGCGCCCAGGAAAACTCCTGAAATTGAAGATCAAAGTAGAAAACAAAAACATTTCGTAGAAGTCACGAATATTGATCGGTCATATTATTAAGTCAGAACCTCCAAAATGGACACGCGATCAATGAGTGTTGAAAAATTCGACGGAAATAATTTCCGACAATGGAAATTCCAAATTAAATGCGCTTTAAAAGCCAAAGGTATTGACATAAGTCAGCCGAAGCCAGACGCAGACAGTTCTACATGGTTAAAAAACGATGGAATGGCAATGTTCATCATAACATCCAATATGGACTTGAAACAAATTACGTTAATAGAAGATTCTTTTTTACTTCTTTGTCTCTCATGGCAAATGTAATATGTATGTATGTATGTATATATGTATATATTATGTTTATGTAATATTGTCTATATATTCTATATATATATATAAATATTTCTTTCTTTTTTTTCTTTACATAGATTATATTAAAAACTGCACCTACCACTGCTATTTCCCCACCACCCAAAGGTAGACTGGGAGAAAACGCCTAAGGCGTTAAGTCCGCCATTGTACTGTTTGTGCAAAAAGTATATAAATAAATAAATAAATAAATAAATAAATAAAAAATTGTGAGACAGCGAGTGAAGTTATGTTGAAACTCGAATCAATTTACGAACAGAAAAGTGAACTGAATAAAATGATAATACAAGAAAAGTTTTATCAGTACAAAATGGCACCCAATGACACAATTGCTCAACATATCTCGAAAATTGAAAATTTAGCCAAGCAATTGAAAGAAAGTGGCGAAACTGTGAGTGAAACAGCTATTATGACAAAAATACTTGGTACTCTCCCCTCCAAGTATAGGACTCTTCGCCAAGCGTGGTTGTCGTTAGATCCTTCGAAGCAAAATATGATCAATCTCACTGCTCGTTTACTTGATGAGGAAGCTAGCTTAACCTGTGAGGAAGAACAAGAAACAGCCTTGTTAGTGACTAATTCTAAAAGTCAAGGACAACATAAACAAAATGAACGCAGTGGTGTTGGCCCAAAACAAAACACAAATAATAAACATCGCTTCGAGTGCTACAATTGTGGAAAAAGAGGACATTTTGCAAGGGAATGTCGTGCTCCAAAGAAAAATGTAAGAAAACCTAGAAATGACATGCTTGCATTCAATATTGAAGACAAAGACATACATGCCGATGACAACATCTGGATTTTGGATAGTGGTGCCTCAGCGCATATAACGTATAGAAAAGACATATTCATGGAACTAGAAGAATGCAATCACAAGTCGTTGACCCTGGGTAATGAACAATCAGTTGAAGTATGTGGAATTGGAAAACTAATGATAGAAAGATATGTCAACGAACAATGGCATCCAAGTATATTAAGTGATGTACTATATGTTCCAACTTTACGAAGAAATTTATTTTCAGAGGGTGTTATAATGCGTAAAGGTTACTCACTTGTCAAGAAAGGAAACACTGCATTAATCTACTTGAACCAAGAAGTGGTAATGAGTGCACAAATAAAGATAAATAATTTGTATGAATTAAATATTAAAACTGTAGTCCCTGCAAAATGTAACCTTGTGCATGATAGTACTGACATCAAGAAATGGCATGAAAGACTAGGGCATATAAATTTTAAAGAAATTAAGAATATGAGCATGAACAATGTGGTTGAAGGTTTGAAGATTAAAGGTGACACTGAAGAAAAATACACCTGCGAAGCATGTGCTTATGGGAAGCAGCATCGTCTATCATTCCATAAAGCATTAAGAGGTGACCTAGTCAGCCAGGTGAACTAGTGTACAGTGATGTATGCGGCCCGATGAGTCAACCATCAGTGCGAGGTATGCGATATTTTCTATTGTTTAAAGATGCTAAGACAAGTTACAGGCATGTGTATTTTATGAGGAATAAAAGTGATGTATTAGAACATTTTAAAATTTATAATGCTATGATAAAGAACAAATACATGCACAGTGTGAAGATCTTACACACTGATAATGGACGAGAATATTTAAATACTGCATTTGAAGAGTATTTAAAAAAGGAAGGCATAACACATGAATGCACAGCACCGTATACTCCAGAACAAAATGGTCGTGCAGAGAGGGAGTTGCGAACTATAGTCGAGAGTGCTCGCTCAATGTTATATGCTAGGGATGTGCCATTATATTTATGGGCTGAAGCTATTAATACAGCAGTATATTTACTCAACAGGGCCACATCTAGCCAATCTTCCGGTAAAACACCTTTAGAATTATGGACAGGTGTAAAGCCGCAGTTAAGTCATGTGCGGGTGTTTGGTAGTGTAGGATATGTACACATTCCTGATCAGTTAAGAAAGAAACTAGATAAGAAAAGTGAAATGATGATACTGGTTGGATATGATAACAACAACTACAGAATGTATAATACCAAAAACAAACAAATAAAAATATCAAGAAATGTGATTTTTGATGAGGATAAAGCTCCAGAAATTAGGAAAAATGTTTCAAAAATTTTCATAGACGAAGAAGGCACGGACAATGAAGGCAATGAGAGTAAAGAAAATAGACAAGAAACTGAAGGAAATCTCAATGACACTACATCATCGGAGGATACAGCTGAAAGTCTGCACAGCTGTGCAGATGATGACGATCCCACCTTCAAACCATCTCAGGAGATAGAAGAACCAGAAATAAGACATAAATCTAAGACCAAGACACAACAGAAATTATGAAGCAAACTTTGTGGAATTTACAGTACCATCTACATATGAAGAAGCAATGAATGATCCTCAAAAAATTGAGTGGTCTAAAGCTGTGAGTGAAGAACTTGAAGCACATGAAGACAATAAGACCTGGACACCAGTAAAAAGAACTGATCAAAGAACTATAACAACAAAATGGGTTTTTGCATTAAAGAGAGATGAAAATGGACAGGTCACAAGATACAAAGCTCGCTTATGTGCACGTGGATTCAAGCAAGTAAAAGGCATTGATTATGAAGAAATATTTTCTCCAACTATACGATTTGATTCCATAAGAATCATTCTTTCTCTTGCAGCTAAATACAATTATGAGATCCAACAATTTGATGTCAAAACAGCCTTTCTCAATGGTAATCTTAATGAAGACATATATCTGGAGGTGCCCGAGGGAGTCTCAGTGAGTAAAGATTATATCCTAAAATTAAATAAATCTTTATATGGTTTGAAACAAGCCTCGAGATGCTGGAATAAAAAGTTTTCAAATTTTCTAAAAGAATATGGTTTTGTACAATCTCAGGCAGACAATTGTGTTTATATAGGAGATTTTAATGGCATCAAAATTTACTTATTAATTTTTGTAGATGACTGTCTTATAGTTTCCCCAAATAAGATTTTAATTAAAGAAATAATAACATATCTAAAACAAGCCTTCAAAATCAAAGAAATGAATTTATCTTACTTTGTGGGCATGCAAATAAAAAAGGAGAATAATTACATTGTTATTCATCAAAGAGATTATATTGAGCAAATCATAGCAAAATTCAATATGAGTGATGCAAATCCTGTCAAAACCCCGTCTGATATAAATGTAATTATGTCAAAGAATTTAGATGAAGAAATTGTTAGTTTTCCATATAGGGAATTAATAGGATCACTGTTATTTTTATGTTCAGTCTCAAGGCCAGACATTTGCTATATAGTAAACTTACTAAGTAGATATGTAAACAGTCCGAAACAACAACATGTAAATGCTGCTAAGCGAATAATAAAATATTTGATTGATACTAAGGATTTATGTATTGTTTATAGTGAGAGCAGCAGTCTTACTGGATATTCTGATTCAGACTTTGCTAGTGATGTAGACACGAGAAAGTCTACCACTGGATACATATTTTTGTTAAATGGAGGACCAATTACATGGTCCAGTCAAAAACAAAAGACTATTGCTCTCTCTACTACTGAAGCAGAATTTGTAGCTGCCAGTGAGTCTGCCAAAGAAATTATATGGTTGAGACAATTGTTATCAGACTTAGGTGAAGTGTAGGATTCTGTTTTGTTACATGTAGATAATCAAAGTGCAATAAGACTGATAAATAATCCCATCTTCCACAAAAGAACTAAACATATAGATGTTAAATATAACTTTATAAGAGAAAAGGTTGAGGAGGGCATAATAAAAATTAAATATATACCCAGTTCTAATCAGTTGGCAGACATCTTAACAAAGTCATTGTCAGCTCAAACATTTGTATTTTTAAGAGATCATTTGTTAACTAAATATTAAGAAAATACAGGGTGTGTAAAATAAAATTATAGAGAGGGTGTTGAATGTATAATTTTATTTAGTTACTTTAGTAATTGACCGCACTTTTATAATCTGTTGTGGTTTGCATCTACAACTGTTGTTTCTCTATGGTTGTACTCTATGATTAATTTTTGTATCTATCTGTGTGTTCGGACATTAAAGTGGAAACGTTTTTGTGCAACAAGAAAATCTCTTTTTCATTGAAGAATCCTATAAATCTAATAAGGCACATTTCAAGAAAACAATACTATGTCTATATTTTAGTAGAAAATAATGTGCCTGGCAGAGCTGGGATTGTTGAATATTGTTGCAATTGTTTGGTCGGTCGACGAACCATTGGATGTTGCGCTCACGTGATGACGGTAGTGTGGTACCTTGGTTGGGCTAGGTACGAAGACAATATATCTGCTCCAGCAGCATTTCTGGATGACGTAGTTATAAGAGAACTTGATGATAATGATGAGTATTAATAAACTATTCCATTGTAACATAGTGTTTTATTTACTTTACTAATTTTTTACTAAAACTATTTTTTTAGTCTTATAAATGTGGGTTAAATGAACTGTTAACAATGTTGGTTTACCAAATAAATAGGTAATGTGTCATGGAGAACAACAGTTCTCAACTCGACATTCATTTTATAGTGGAAATCATTGAGTTTTAACATTGATTTACAATTATTGGTTTCAAGGAATTAATAAAGTAGAAAAGATGTTTTAAACCATAGTTAGGTAAAAGATATTCCTATTTAATAAACTTCGAGCGTTATTAATATGTTCATACACGTTTGTTTTTATGATTTCTGGTGACAGCAAATCCTAACCTAAAAATAAACATTAATATTTTTCGGAATTTGTGGCGTTTAAATCGCCAAAATGAATTTAATACATTATTTTCTAAACTTATAGGAATTATTTCTACTATATCTTATAGCTATACATATACTTTCACTATCAGGTTTTTCAATGTATGGGAAGTGGGCATTGTTCTTTGTTTGTTTTCCAAAATTCTTGAAATACTGGTCTATAGTGATGTTTATGCGGCTATGAAATGCTCCTTTGGTAACGAACAACACGGTTTTCTCCGAAAACGCTCCACCTCGTCCAATTTATTACTATCTCATGATTATATATCAGATGGCATGGAGAAACATGCACAGGTTGACGTGATTTATACCGATTACAGTAAATGCTTCGATCGTATTGATCATCGACTGCTTTTGAAGAAGCTTTTGTTATCCGGTATACATGGAGACTTATATAGATGGTTTTGTTCTTACATTGAGAATAGGACTCAGGCTGTGGTCCTTCAGGGATACACATCGAGATGGAGCACTGTGCCTTCGGGTGTACCTCAGGGATCTATTTTAGGACCTCTCTTATTTATCTTGTTCATTTCTGACGTAAAAGATTGCTTTAAACATTCATATATTCTTCTCTATGCCGACGACATGAAAATTCACAAGGTTATTCGTATTATTGATGACAGTATTTTATTACAAGCTGATCTACATAGATTTGAAGAGTATTATTGTAAAAATAAACTACAATTAAATGTATCCAAGTGCTTCATCATTACTTATACACGTCAAAAAAATTTCATTGCTTCTGCCTACACACTTAATAATCATAACATTAGTAAAGTTAATAATATAAGAGACCTTGGTGTTATACTAGACAGTAAGCATCCAGTGCATTGGGTTTCATTATGAGACAGTCAGCCTGTTTTCGTTCTCTTAAACCTATAAAAATTTTATACTGTTCGTTCGTGCGAAGCCATTTAGAGTATGCATCACAAGTCTGGAACCCTCAATACGAGGTCTACAGAACTCGTATTGAGAGGGTCCAGAGGAAGTTTATGCGATATCTTGATTTTAAGGCGCAGCAGTACTCAGAAGATTACATCCATCGTTGCAAAAGGTATCACTTTCTACCTCTTTACCTGAGACGTGAAATTAATGATATATGTTTTTTACTTAATATTGCAAATGGTTCTATTGACTGTCCTGATTTGCTATCCAAATTAACACTACGTACTAATAAAGTAGAACTCCGTCAACGACCACTATTGGATATACCTTTTGCAATGACTAATTATAGACATAATTCCTTTTTCTTGAGAAGTGCTAATAAGTTTAACAAATTGGCGCGGGATCTTGATATAGACTTATTCTGTACTAAAACAAATACAGTCAGACGACTTATAGCTGACTCATTTTTTGGATAGGTAAAACTATAACGAAACATTTTTATTTATAATACATGAATCACTTGGCACGCAACATTGGATAGATACCTACTTATTGTTATCGACATGTGTCTATTATCTGTGGAGGCTTGTCATTAGCGATATGATTATTGTATATTGTAAACTATTATTGTATTAGTCTGTAAGCCTTCTTAAAAAATAAAAAAAAAACTAGTTCTCAAAAGCTATACCCTGAGCAACCGAGTACTAAACTCTCACAAGCAACAAAACAAACTCTACATTTAATTGGGAAATGATCAATGAAAAGAAAGAAAATAATCGTTTCATTACAATAAATTCAGAATCTGCCTGCCTCTTACAAGAGACAATAAACTCTAAACTGATAAATTAAAACAAAATATTTAAGCTCTACATGTGACCATGGCTACACTTAGCCCAGTAACCTCCAGTTACTCTTTACTGCGAACCTCACATAGAAACGCCGAGTCTACACAAAATTAGATTTCATCATCAAGTCCGCTGTGCGCGATCGTGGCGCGTTAACGTGTTCCGAGTGTGTCACTGGCGGGGTCATTGACCCGAGTAAAACGCGAAATGGAAAATAATATTGTGAAATGCAGTAATTGCAACATAGTCATATGTGAAGTGCTATCCTTTATACAAAACAAGATAGAGGTAATGGACAATGAAAGCCTCATACATATATGTAAAAGTGCCTTTACAGAAGAGGAAATAAGTGGAGCAAAGAGCTTACTATATCAAGCTATCCCAAAGTCAAAGCCTATGATAACAAGAAAAAATAAAGGCAAAGCGTTAAGAGACTTGGAAGATATAATTGAGCTTTTTAAGGGAACGGATCCGGAGGTCATACCAGTGTTCGTGGCTCGAGATCTACAAAAACTCCCACCTATAACGTTTGACCATGTGGATGTCACTAATTTATTGAAGAACATCTTGAAATTGCAATCTGATATGAAGTATGTGAAAGAAAACTACGCGACTGTCAAACAAGTGGAAGATATGTGCAACAGTAAGATAAATAACCCGCATAACATCGAGCATTCATCCTTAGAAAACTCGCAATGCAATGTGAATAGGCACAGAGGCGCATCTATGTTAAATGAAAGCTCATATATGGATATGTATGATTACTGTGAATCAAACAATACAAAATTGCCAATGCAGGTAGTAAACAAATCGCCGCAGCCCAGCAGGTCATTGACCGATATGCCGATAACAGGTGAGTGCATCGTACCGCTAGTGAACAAAGGATTGACAGTAACCTTGTCACCACAAACACTCGTGCGCACAGAGAGTGAGGGTAGTTCCCTCTCGCTTGCGCAAGCTGCGATGCGCGTGGAGGCCTCATCAAGGACGACGGTTTCGGCAGGGGAGGCGTCAACGTTGTCACAGCGGCAGCCGAAACCAGCTATTGAGGCCCGTGAGCGCGTGCAAACACCGTCAGAGCGGACTGAGAGAGATAGCGCGATTAGGCATCCAGTGGCGCTTACTGGTGAGACAGAGAAAACGTGGGCTAACGTAGCAGAGGAAGGGGGACCGTGGAAACAGGTTTCTTATAAGCGACGCGCAAATAATGAACGTTTTATTGGAAATAAAGGCAAAGCGACGGCAATAGTTGATAGCAAATTTAAAGCAGGGTTGTCAAGATTCCCTTTTATATTTATAATGTGGATAAAGGAGCCTCGGAAAGGGACGTCTCTGAGTATGTTTTTAGTAAGACGCAGGTAAATATCTCACCGGCAAAAATGAATATGAAGCTACCGAAAGATTATGTAGCGTACAAGTTTATGATACCTAAGAAGAAACTACCAGTGTTTATGGACGACAACCTGTAGCCGGAAGGTGTATCCTTTAGACGATTTGTTATATTTAGGGATCACGGTCAGACTCAGGGAATCGAGCGTTCTAGTGTAACCTCAAAATAATGACTAATAGTGTTAGTGTTAAGTTTATATCATTTAATTGTAGGGGTGTGAAAAGATCGCAGCAATGCGTAAAAGACTTGTGCGTGAAGGCGGACATTATAGCGATACAAGAAACGTGGTTGTTACCCCATGAAATCCCACTGCTGGGTGGAATACATGAGGACTTTAGCTACACTGGCAAGTCTGCCGTTGACTTGTCAAATAACTTGTTAAGGGGTAGGCCGTACGGCGGGGTAGGGATTTTGTGGCGTAAAAGTCTATTTAATATTGTAAGTCATGGGCAACTCCCGGCCTCATTTTCTTATCATGACCTTCTCTATCTATCTTATAAGATTCGTCCTCCTAAACGTAAAGCCAAATTTCTCTTCCTTCGCAGTTTCAAGAACATTGATATGGATCGTTTGAGGGAAGATGCGGGCAATATTGACTGGTCTCCTGTTTATGACTGCAATGATGTAGATACTATGGTCTCTGAGTTTAACAGGTTGGTCTTATGTCTTTATGACAAGCATGCCCCACTCAAGAAGGTACGAGTTAGACATCTGCCTGCGCCCTGGTTATCAGACAGCATTAAGCAGGTGATGGCGAAAAGGGATAGGGCTAAAAGACGATACAGAAGTGATCCCAGTGAGGAGAACTGGACCTCATACAAGATGCTACGGAATCGCTGCAGTCGTCTGTGCAGAGATGCTAAGAGACGCCACATTCATAACTCTATTAAAAACCTTAACAACGCGCAAGTATGGCAATTTCTTAAGTCCCTCGGTGTTGGCAAGACTGTCAATGACAGCACCACCGATATGGATCCTAACACAATTAATGCTCATTTTTCGATGTCACCAGTAACGCTGGATGATGACGTAAAATCTTCTACTCTACATTATCTCTCTAATGTTCCTCGGCGAAATTGTACTGCGTTTTCATTCCATCCAGCTACGGAGGGAGATATTAAACGTGCAATCCTATCCATTTCCTCAAAGGCGGTAGGAGATGATGGTATTCATCTCCAAATGCTTCTCCTTATCCTTGATGAAATGATTCCTTTAGTTTTGCATCTCATCAACTACTCCCTCTTTACCAACTCCTTTCCCTCAGCATGGAAAAGAGCCCATGTACTGCCTTTACCCAAAGTGTCTAATCCTTCCTCAGTCTCTCAGTTCCGGCCAATATCCATCCTCCCAATCCTATCAAAAGTCCTTGAGAGTGTTGTCAATAATCAATTGTCTCGTCACCTCTCCTCTAACAGCCTGCTGAGCCCGTACCAATCTGGCTTCCGCCCTGGCCATAGCCATATTGAATACCGTCCTGGGACCCGTATGGCTCATGTAGATGCATTGAGCCGTAATACCGTATTATCCGCTGATGATACCAATGAATCCCCCCTAACCGTGTATAGCATCGAGACAGATAATTGGTTACTAACACTACAAATGTCAGATCCCGATATTTCACGTATCGTTAAGATACTTAGACCAGAAATAGACGAGGATGTTAAAGACATTAAGAAAAACTATTTACTTAAAAACCATAGGCTTTACAGAAAAAAACTATTGAGAAAATTCAATCAGTCTATTGGTTCCCTAAATTACGACGGTTCATCAAAAAATATATAAAGTCTTGTTTCCAGTGTGCTTATAACAAAGATGATGCTTCCAGGCAAAAAACTGGTCAATTATATCCTATAGAGTAAATAAGCATTCCATTTCACACGATCCACGTTGATCATCTTGGTCCATTTGTAAAAAGTAAGAATGGTAATGCTTACATTCTAACAATAGTTGACGGATTTACAAAATATCTATTTGTTAAGGCGGTAAAGGATACTAAAACCAGGACTACACTAAAAGTTCTTGAAAATATGTTTTACGACTTTGGCTTACCATCAAGAATAATATCCGATCGTGGTACCTCTTTTACTTCGTCGGCTTTCAAGAGCTTTTGTGAAATCCATGGTATCAAACATGTTCTTAATGCAGTCGCATGTCCCAGAGCTAACGGTCAGGCAGAGAGATACAATCAGACTATCTTGAACGCTCTGGCGAAACATAATGATGGCAATGACGAGCGCAACTGGGACGCGTGTTTGGGAAAAATTCAATGGGGTATCAATAACTCTGTAAATTCGACCACTCAAAAGACGGCTACTGAAGCGCTATTCGGTGCAAGATTTCGTGATGGTCTAAGCAATAAGTTGGATGTTGGTACTGACCTACTCCCAGACACTTTGCAAAGTTTGAGGGACGAGGTCAGTAATAATATCCAAACAAGCCAAGAGAAGCAAAAATTGAATTACGATTCGGGTATAATTTAGGCGGTCACCAAAAATATTTTAAAGAATCTAAGCTGAGGCACCAAATAAAATAAACAACTCCAAAAAAATAAATTGACTTTATTAAAAGGGCACTAAAGTATATAATATTATGATCCAAAAAAAATAAAATAACATCATTATCTTACATTTTAAACGTACTGAGTTACACACAAATTCATATAACAATAAATAAGCGACGAACGTTTGTGTTGCGGACGCCGAGCCTGCAGTAGATATAGGCCAAAATGTATATAGTATATGTACTAAATTTAGGAATGTCATTAAGGTAATGAGGTAATCGATATTGCTAAACTATATGAATCTGCATAACATGCATGCTGAAACATGCTATAACTAATACTGTTGATAACCAGATAGACTTTGTTTAATATGTTTTTATGTTGTGACTAACTTGATTGTTACGTAATAAGATTTGAATTTAACGGTTTTGGTAATAATATCTGGCTGATGTAATAGCATTAATCATTGCGCAAGAGATAAGAAAGTTTACATGTGTGCGTAAAAAGATAACGATCATCAGTAATTTTCCATAACTTTCACCAATGAGCATGCTTGGTTTAATCAAAGAGCCCCCTCGTGTCGAGTAGCGGGACTAAAAAAGGTCAGGCGTAAGCCGTAGAATTCTAGCTAAGTGGTTAACGTAAATTATAACCCGTCCGGTACCCCTACGACTTGAGACCTTAGAAAATTGTTTAAAGATAGAGTCATTTTTCGAAGAAATTGTAGTCGACCCACAGTAAGCAAGTAATGCTCGTAATAACCAGTGCTCAGTGAAAATAGTGACAAGTACTAAGGTAAAACCTATGCCCTAAAACTCTTAAAATTGTTCTAAATCTATGTGCTAATAATTGTGTTCTATAAAATCGTGTAAATTGTGCTATAAAACTGTGTAAACTGTATTATAAAACTGTGTTAAACTTATGACCTAACAGTGTTAAGCTTGTGACCTAACTTAGTGTTAAAACTTATACCCTAACTTCATTGTGTTTAAAACTTGTAACTTCATTGTGTTTAAATCTCTATTGTGCTAAACTCTATTGTGTTCAAACTATTGTGTTTTAAATCGTTATAACTTTGCTGTGATAAATCTCGTAGTGTTTACAATCGTGTGTAATCTAATAAAGTCGTGTAAACTAAAAAGTAAACTTAATGTAAACCAGTGATAACAATTGTGGTGATAAATAAAAGCCGTGTAAAAGTGTCGCATTCGTTTATTATTTAAACAAGTTCCTGTAATACATTCGCGTATAACTCTAATCCATACAGTCCACTCAGTGTTTCGTGAGTTATCGCCGCCGTCGAGTGTAACCGCCGCAGTTTGGGAACCCCAGAATATTAATTGGTATTTGGGAAATATTCTAGCGATCGTTAGCTTTTTTAGTCTAACAAAAATGACCAAATTCCTAATTTGGTCATTTTTGTTAGTATTACATAATTGGTTACATCTAAGTAGTGACAATATATTATATTTGGTCTAAAGTGTATTTTAAAGGCGTCCATATATTTTTTTAGTAGTCAATAATACGAAAAAATGGTTTTATGTAATAATATTTTTGGAAACGTTATTTGGTGACCATTTATCCATTTTGGTAACCGTTTAGAATTTTTTGGGTAGTAAAATAGGTACTTTTTTGGGTGGTGTTTAAACACAAGCCTTATGATTCTAGTAGAGCACCTGCTAAAACTTATAAAGAAGGTGATTTAATTAAAATCACGAGAACTAATTTCAATAATAAGGGTAACAGTACCAAACTGATGTCAAAATTTATAGGTCCGTACAAAATTTTAAAAGTTTTAGGTAACGATAGGTATACAATAGGAGAAATTCCAGGTTTTAGTAAACGCAAAAATAAATTTGAAAGCGTAGTCTCAGCTGACCGTATCAGACCTTGGATAAATATAAGTTCTTCTGGTGCTAATGATCATCATCATTCCACTAATAATAACAGTAGTTCATCGTCAGAAAGCGAAAGTAATAATGACGACAATGATCAAGGTGAGAGAAGTGAATCTCAATCTGATCATGATTAGCCGAATGTAATGATTCAAGGTATAATGGTCTAACTGATAGGTAGACAGCCATGTATAACGCCATGATTAGTGCAGTTGCTCGGTATTTAATAAATCTTTATTTTTATCATAATTTATACGCATTTTTAAGTAATTCTAATATTTTTTTTAATAAATTAAAGTATATTGAAATGATTTTGAATGCTGAATGCTAGTTGTTAAATTAAATTATTCGTGAAACCAGAATTCGGTTACTTTAATCACTATATTTTATAGGTATTTTAATTGTTATACTTTGTTTCTCTATTTTTCTATACATCAACTGATTTCCTATGTTCAATGGCAATTAGTCTATTACTTGTTGAGGTAAATAATTCATGCGTCAGCACGATGACGGATGGCCGAATGTAATGATTTTAGAAATATAATAGTATAAAATAGAATAACCATAGTCGGTACTAGAACCAAAACCAGATGGCGCTAGTAGTCTTGGTCACACTGTTAGTCAATATGAGTATTATTTAAGATTATATTGTTAATTAAATAATTAAATGCTGTATTTCATTTAAATAGTTGATTTTGTTACGAAGTACTAAATTAATGGAATTCATAATTTAGGAAGTTGTGAATTTGTTAAAGACGTCGTTACTGCATTCCGATTGGTTATTACCCACAATTTCCTGTTAGAGTGGGGATAATTATTTTAGCGCAACAGACACAGCTCGAGCGACTGAGTTGGTCTTTTACCTTCGTACAGTAAAGACGTCTTCTGAATATTGTTGTCAATATTGGATTAGAACGTGCTCAGTGTAAACAGGTGTAATAAGACCTAGTGTTGAGAATAAATGGTTGAAACTACATGTGCTAATGTTTGATTTATAATAGAATTGAGTACCGGCTCTATATTATTTCTAAAAATCAATCAAATACCAGTTCAGTTCATGTAAAACCCAATTGATCAGGTAACAAAGGCCAGTATCGTAACACAACAAACTTTTAGGTAATCTGTATCCAAGCACACACACCAATTAGACCTATACGGCTCTGCTAGCCCAGCAACTCATGCTTATGCAATCCATCTACCAGGATCACCGAGTCTTCCCATGACTCTACAGTCTATCCGTTTAGACCCGACCCCCGCCAGTGTTCACTGCAATACCGCGGGCTCACGGTGTACTACCCAGAGGCTAAGCGTACATACCGATTTCAACGAACTACGGCTACAATGACACTACTGGTGCGGTCAACACATACGGTCACACTTGACCCGGTCTGCAACTGGAGTATCTAGCTTGGAACAGATTAAATCTCACAATTTGACTCATCCTCATTAACTTCATTTGGTACCTGACCACTTGGCATACGTCTGATCAATCTAAACATTTTCAATGCAATAGAATGCTTTCACCTTGTGCGATGACATGCGATGTCCTGGCCTGCCGCAACTCACACGGCCTCCACGACGAATCTGGGGGAGGACGACGCTGCAAACAGCAACTGCAGCGTACCTCGCCCGCCGCTTGACTAGTAAACCTCGTCCTATTCACCAGGCTCGGTTCACCATAGATGTTATCTGTTAAGTCAGAAATGGAAAGTGCTTAGGCATCAAATATTGACAACATATGGGTCAGCAACAAACCTTCTCGATGGTAAGACCTAAACACGTTATGGGTTTTAAGAATAGCAATTACCATTTAAATGAAGAAACTAGTTACATTAAATGCTAAGCACGAAATCAAAGAAAGATCGAATTGCTAGTCAGACTCAACTTGTAAATTACAAAATCGTTACAGCTAAGGTTGCCATTCACATCAACGCCTTCTACTCGATAGGCTTCACATAACCGTCGTGTCCCTTAGCCGAGCTCACAGCCCATCCTGGCCTCCTAGGGACCACAACCACAACCACAGCGACATGACACCAACTGTACCACTGATGTATACGGGTCTCTTCCTGGTCACTCCGATGCCGTCACACAGGCCAACGAGTCTTTTTCAAGTCACCCCGGTATCCACCATTGGTACAAATTAACACAATGAAATTACTGAGTAGGTGAACGTAACACCTTACCAAAAATCTATAGTCTGATGCACAATTCAATCAAATGACGCAAAACTGAAATTTTCTAATCTGAATTTTTAATTAATAAACAGAAACTAGGAACCCTGTGACCAAACATAAGATACACACTTCAGCCATACCTGTGACAAGTGTTCAACGGCGGTTATCTCTGTGACTTCCAACTTAACAGTCAATCAACCCTGTGATTGAAGCGCAACACACAAGCATACACACATTTACGTGCTCTCCGATGCACGAGTGAATCAATCACCAACATCCAGACTAAGGGCTGCTTTGTGAAAGTTTCTACATCTCAAAGCGATTTCGTCCCGACCCGGGAATCGAACCCAAGACCTCGTGTATAGCAGTCACGCTTGCGACCACTAGGCCAACGAGTCAGTCAAACAGTATACTGTTCTATTATTGTACAATGGCAAGCTACAATAAAATTGGATTGATCTCACCAGGTTTATCATTCAGGAGTCTCTTAACATCTCTGTGCATAGCGTCTCGTGTATGTTCATGCTAAAATCCGGCACGCAGTAGAAGCCAGGCGTCGCGCTCGCGGACACCACAGTGACGAACTAGCAGACTAGACTCCTTTCACTCGAAGCAGAAGAGGCTCACGGGATTATCACATGCAAAAGAAATCGGAAATCGGTTAATTTTATCACAACATTTTCATAATAACTATGACAATATTACTATCTTGGCATAAATCTAATTTCACTGATTGACGATTTTCCCAACAATGCAATTCATGAAGGTCACGTGAACAGTATGTCAGAACATTATCACATTCGAACCCAGGTGGTTCATAACCGACAATAAATCAGCGAGACAGACTGCCTCTCAAGTTTAAAAATGTCGTAAAACAAATAACGTCAACATAAAGCAAAAATGGATCGGTCTCACCGGGTTTCCACTCAACGTGCGTGACGATGCGCACATCGCTATGGCGTGCAGTTCAGCAAGGCTTTCGCGGACGTGAAGCCACCGTCATCGTTGAAACATGAAAAAAAGACAGATTCGGTTAATTTTATAGCATACCCTCAATAACTAGCTTGACATGTAAAAATGGAAAACGATACCATTACCATAACCGTGGTTACCATACTTGCACCTTCGCTGAAATTCTTAATAAATCTTCCACCACAAACTCCATTTCAAATTATCGACGTTACATTCCTCCCTTTTTTTTTTTTGTTAGTGGGTAGAAATTTATCCTCGCATGGCGAATTCGAAACGCATGTAGGCATTCGGATTGCATCCCACTTCTGATGTCGGAGGCGTCATCAGGATGGCACTATCGTCCGACATCAGTTAGGGTAATCAAGCAAAGAGATAACTCAAAGAAACTCAAAACTCAAACAAACTAAAAACTCAAACGTTTATTCAAATTAGTCAGAACAAAAGACAGCCCCCAAAACGCCCGCCCTTCGCCACTTCCTACGTGTTCTAGCTGGGGAGAAGAAGTGGCGGAACAAACTCCCCAGCAACACATACCAACCATTACAAATACCTCAAGAACCATACCATAGACCATAATACCATAGAAGAACCATTACAATTCAAAAATCACAAGACTTTACAATAAGTTTAGGTACTACCACGCTAGGCAATAACACCAGGTACACTACACGTAACGAAAGGCAGTAACGCGACAACTCCACGAAGACTCGACGAAGCCTCGACCAAGACTCGATCAAGACTGAGCTTTGCGGACGCCACGCTGACCACCACGACTCTGCCAAGCGCGCCAAAATGATGTTTCACCGGTAACGCCGCCAGAGGGCGCACTTGCGTGACGTTTAGTGTCCGTACTATTGACAGTCTCCGACATATATGTATATATTTTTTTTATTTATTATTATTATTCGTCGTTAACTTCGTCTCGTTCAAGGCGGAACATAAAGAAAAAGTAAATATTATTATTCTTTCTATATTATATTGTTTTAACTTGTCCATGTTTACCCCTTTTAGTGCTATTTGTTATATTTCTTTACTGGATATGATGAATGATTATTATTTTTTTGTTATACCGTCGTATTGTACAAAACTAAATTATTTAAAAAGGTTTGTAATATCGCAAAATCTAAATTCATAAGCGATACAATTAAAAAGTCAAGTAACAAAATTAAAACTACATGGAAAATAATAAATAACGAAACTGGTAAATCGGTCAGGCATGAAAAGAAGTTTGAGATCTTAGTCGATAACAAACTTGTTAGTCATGCGGACGACGTAGCAAAAGCCTTTAACGAGTTCTTTGCCGATATACCCATAGCTACAACTCGCTCCTTAAATTCTTCTTCGACTGATGCTGAGAAGCATCGCGCGCGCTCGCGAGCAGCACGGACGTGTTACGGATCGTGTGCTTCACTAAATCGGATATACAAATTGTTATTAAATGGAGAATAAGTGTAGCGGCTGTGATGCTGCTTTAGAGGATTCCTTGTTTATGGAGTGTTCGCAAGCCAAATGCAAGAAAAAGTTCCACCTAAGTTGCTTGGCATTAACGACGGAAAAGGTCGAAGCTTTTTCGCCGGAATACAGGAGCCGGTGGATGTGTCCTGAGTGTGTATGTACAATGCCGAAAAGGGGGAATACTGATACACCTGTTCGAGGAAGCGCAGCTACCAGCAAACCGTTTTCGCCGAGCAGCTATGTGAATATCTCCGAGCGAGGCAGCCGTACAAATACAAGCATAATAATGGATACGGATGACCAACTTCTAAGCGAGATACGTGAGTTTCGATGGGAAGTGAGGTCCCAGATGGAGCAGCAGCGGAAGGAATATGTTTTATTGCAAGATAGATGTATCAATATGGAAAAAGAGTTGAAGGAATTAAGAAAAATATTGGAGGTAGTACAACAAAAGGCAAATAAAGTAGATGTATTAGAAACTAGAATTAAAACGCTAATGGAAAGCAAAGATATCCTGCAAACAAATCTTAGGAAAAGTCAGGCTAGATCGGCAAGCCATACAGAAGAAAGCCCTAAGGTCTCGACACAATCTTTTGCAAATGTCGTCAAAGAAAAAAGGGTACTTGATAAAAATGTACTAGCGTCAGCGATGGAATGTGTGGCCACAAAAGCGGCAAAGCCAGCTTTGGATACAGAGAAGATATCTAGGAATATTGTTACTGAAGGAAAGGAAGAAATGGAAAAAGGAGGAAATTGGACTACTGTAGCAAGGAAAAAAAATAGATATTCGAACGGCGAAGTAAAAAGAGGGGGAAACATGAGTTCAATAGACATACAAGGAATGGAAAAGAAAAGATATTTACACGTTTGGCGTTTACAGAAAGAAACGACAATAGAAAGCTTGGAAAAGCACGTTAGTAGATTATACGAAGAAAAAATACCCATTAAAATAGAAAAAATAATACCTAAAACTGAAAGGGAGTATGCGTCGTTCATCATAGGTGTGCCAGAAAGCAAATATGATAAGTTATGTCAGCCGGAAAGCTGGACAGTTAATATTGAGTTCGCGGAGTGGGTGTGGTTTCGTAGACCAATCAACAAACAAAGAAACCTTTAATAACTCCGTTGAAATATTTTATCAAAACGTGCGTGGACTTCGAACGAAGTTGGAGGAGTGTTGCAACAATATTTCCATTTCAAATGCAGACTTGTTCGCCCTCACAGAAACAGGCTGCAATGACTCTGTTCAAGATGCAGAAATAATTCCACCGGGATTTACGATATTGCGGTGTGACCGAGCCGACGGGCGCAAACACGGCGGCGCGTGTCTCGTGGCCACACCGCGCTTCGAGTTGCGACGAGTGTCACTACCCATTGACGTTAATGTTGACGATCATGTGTTCGAACTGGTTTGTGCTACTGTTTACCTACATAACAGATTTATGTTTTTACTTTGTGTCGTCTATATTCCACCTAGAAGTAATGATAATGAGTACATGTTACTGTTTAGAATAATAGAACAATTTTGTAATAAATATAGGGAGATATTGGTTGTAGGTGATTTTAACTTGTGTTCGTGTTCGGTAACCATAAATAATTATTATGAGTATTTTTGCACTTTCTGTGGATTCACTCAGAGTAACGCAGTGAATAATAGTAAGGGCCGCTGTTTGGATTTAGTGTTAAGTACATTAGAGGAGGGGGGCAGTGTAAGCGTGCGCGCAGCGGAGGTGCCGCTCGTTCCGATAGATGCTTATCACCCGCCGCTTGAGATCTCGGTTAATACACACACGCGCCTGCGCCGGCGCCCCAGCTCAGCAGGCTCGGCGACATCTGACAGTAAAGCGGCTACACCACACGGGTGGAACTTTAACAAAGCCGACTTCTTGTGTTTATACTCATCAATTGCAAACATAGATTGGACTCCGTTGTACGAAATGGACATAGAGGTAGGTTTAAATTATTTTTATAATATTATTAATTCTATTATAGATGACTGTGTACCGAAAAAAAAGCGAAGTAGTGTAAACTCAAGATATAGTTATCCTGAGTGGTACACTGTTGAAGTAATTCGCGACATAAGGTTGAAGGCTTTTTTGCATAAAAAGTACAAGGCAACCGGGTCAAGGGTCGATTACGAAGCTTTTGCTAGGTGTAGAACCGACATAAAAAATAAGTTAGAAGTGGCACAGGAACACTATAGGAACCGCGTTCAGGGTCAACTGTTGAGTGATCCGAAATCTTTTTGGAGTTACGTCAAGTCCAAGAGAGGTAGAAGAACTCCACAAGTGATCATGAAAGGGGGAGTGGCATTATCCAATCAGCAGTCTGTAGAAGAGTTTGCGAAGTATTTTTATTCGGTATATAGGGAGGAGCGACCGGAGTTGGATGTGGACTCAGCCATAGCTAGCGCAGGTAGTCGAAATGGAGCGGCGCGAGTGCACTTGGACCAATTACAATTGGTAGACGTGTGTCGGGCACTAAAAGATCTTAAACCGAAACGGTCCGCAGGGCCTGACGGCATTCCACCTTACATATTTAAGGACTGTCGAGTAGCGTTATCCAAGCCACTGCTCCACATTTTTAACCAATGTATTAAAGCTGCCGTCTTTCCAGAGAGGTGGAGAGTGACCCGCGTTGTCCCAGTTCCGAAGGCGGGGTTAGCAGGGTCAGTAGATGGGTACAGACCAGTGGCAGTATTATCGACGCCGGCAAAGGTACTGGAAACGGCTATACATAGGAGCATTTACCTTCAAGTTAAAGCACATCTATCAGATGCTCAGCATGGGTTTCGACCAGGAAGAAGCACCACCAGTAATCTGCTCTGCCATATGACCCATCTGGTGCCGACGGTGGATAGTGGGGGACAAACTGATTCTGCGTATTTTGATTTTCGAAAGGCATTTGATTTAGTCGACAAAGACATGTTGCTTAGAAAATTAGCAGGTGTTGGTTTTACCCCACACACTCTCCACTTTTTTGCCAGTTATTTGAGGGATCGGCAACAATATGTAGAATATGCGGGTCACGTGTCAGATCCATATTTCACGAGGTCTGGGGTAAGTCAAGAGAGTAATCTTGGCCCTTTATGCTTCCTTCTGGTGGTAAACGACCTGCCAGAAGTAGTTCAAGACGCGTATTGTCTGTTGTTCGCTGACGACCTCAAATTGTCCCTCACGGTTAAAAGCAAGGATGACTGTGTCAGACTACAGGATGACATTGATAGGGTGGTGAGCTGGAGCAAGGATAACCTACTACAATTCAATAGCTCAAAGTGTGTGACCATCACCTTTTCCCGCGCACACAAGCCCATCTTGCATACCTACTACATTGACGGGCTACCTTTGGAACGGGTCGCTGTAGTTAAAGATTTAGGGGTGGAATTTAACACAAGTCTGACTTTTCGTGACCACATCATGCGTAGCTGTAAAAGGGCTTATAGAAATTTGGGGTTTGTACTTCGTACGGTCCGAGGATTCACAAATGTGAAAGCCATTATAGCACTATATAATGCATTGGTGAGGAGCCAGTTAGAGTGTAATGCAGTCATCTGGGCCCCACATGAAGCTAAATATAGTCTCATGCTGGAGAAGGTTCAAAATAAATTTATTAGATATTTATATATGCGGTACTATGGAGTATATCCCTTTTACCCATTGATGTATCCCACCCTATTTATTCTGGGTATGGTGGGATACAACGAGTTAAGGGTGAGGAGAGATCTGGCACTGACCTCATATTTATTTCAATTATTGAGAGGCAAGGTGCATAATGCAGTCGTTCTCGGCCAGTTGGGTCTGTGTGTGCCGGACAGGTACGTGTGGCGCCGGCGGCGGCCGCCACTGCTAGTGGTGCCGCGCGCTCGGACTAACCTGTTAAGGGAGGCGTCGCTGACGCGTGCACTCCGCATGCTCAACCTCATAGCGAGTGAAACGGACCTATTTTATTGTTCTCCGAGTGAATTCACAAGGAATGCATTATTTATTATTAGTTATAGATAGTAAAGACTGTAGTTTTAAATATAAATAATTTATATGTAATTAAGGCGCATTTATTGAATGCATTGGGGTAACCTGTAATGGTAAATGTATGTAGATGAATAAATAAATAAATAAAGCTTTTGCGTAGTTGTGTACCCAAGTGTGACTTCTTATTCAAGTTTGAGCATGTAACGCCGCAAGACGTCATCAATGCCTTCAAAGCTCTCAAGGCAAAAAACACCGGTGATTACTGGGGTATTTCCATTAAACTTTTAAGTCATATAATTGACATTGTTGCCCCCTATCTAGCTGTCACATTCAATAAATGCGTTGATGCTGGTGTATTTCCCGACCTCATGAAACAAAGTAAAGTCGTTCCCTTGTTTAAATCAGGAACCAAGTCGGATATTGGTAATTTTAGACCAATTTCAATTCTACCTGCGTTTAGTAAAATATTTGAAAAGTTAATACTCAAGCAGTTGCTCAGTTATTTTAATGTAAATTGCCTCCTCCATAGTGAACAATATGGCTTTACTCGAGGTCGTTCGACCACTGATGCTGGTGTTGCTCTTTTAAAACATATTTTTAATGCATGGGAAAACTCTCAAAACGAAATAGGAGTCTTTTGCGACCTCTCCAAAGCTTTTGATTGCGTTCAACATGACACACTTTTACGCAAGTTACGTCATTACGGCGTTCAAAACGGAGCTTTGAACGTCATAGAATCATATTTAAATAATAGATTGCAATGCGTAGACATCAACGGTGTCAAATCTTCAGGCCTACCAGTTCAATTAGGCGTGCCGCAGGGTTCTATTTTAGGTCCTTTCTTATTCTTAGTATATATAAATGATTTACCGTTCCATTTGAAAAATATATGTGATATAGTATTATTTGCAGACGATACATCTCTCATTTTCAAAGTTGATAGGAATAGAGAGCAATTTGATGAAGTGAATAGTGCACTCTCCTTAGTTACGCACTGGTTTACAACAAATAATTTAGTTCTTAATGCTAAAAAAACTAAATGTGTTAAGTTCACCTTGCCTAATGTGAAACACTTAGGACCTAATATTATCCTAAATAATGAAGTTCTTGAAACTGTGAAGTCAACAGTGTTTCTGGGAATAACAGTTGATGCAAAGCTACAGTGGGGCTCGCATATATCTAGTCTCGCGGGAAGGCTTAGTTCTGCTGCCTACGCCGTCAGAAAAGTAAGACAATTCACTGACGTAGACACAGCTCGATTAGTCTATTTTAGTTACTTTCATTGCGTTATGTCCTATGGTATTCTACTGTGGGGCAAAGCTGCAGATATCGAAAACATTTTCGTACTACAGAAACGAGCCGTTCGTGCAATATATCAGTTAGGTAGCAAGCATTCCTTAAGGGAGCCTTTCAAAGAAATAGGTATCCTTACTGTGGCATCTCAATTTATCCTTGCTAACATACTATATATTAGGCAGAATATTCATCTCTACACTAAGAAAAGTGATGTCCACAGTATCAACACTAGGAACAAGCATAAACTGTGCGTACCCATTCACAGGCTTCACAAGGTGCATGGAACATTTAAGGGGCTAGGTATACGATTTTATAATAAACTTCCTCAGTCGTTACTAGAATTGCCATTTGATAAATTTAAAGTCCAAGTCAAATCTATTCTGTCGAAGAAAGCCTACTATACTGTAAATGATTACATAAACGATAAGGGTAGTTGGTCCTCATGTTAAACACCGGACAGCTTCAAGAGTTATCATTGATAGTTGATGTGATTTACTTTTATTTTATACGTGACATTTTCCATTTTGTATGTATACTGACAGATTACCACCATCGTACTGTTTTCACGATGAGTTGTATCGCAATTTTGTAAATGGTTTACTAGCGACTGTAAAACTTTTAGTATTAACTGTTTTCTTGTTATGTGGTTGCAAGTCGTCATGCTCCCTTAGACGGTATTGCTTGCGGTAGCGTCGGTGGTCGGGTCCCTCAAAAATGTGCGAGGGGGGCGATGGCTGATCCTCGCGTCATGCTCGTGAACGGGTGCTGCTTGTGGTACCAGGTCGTCTTGCTGACTACATAATTATTTTCTTGACCCGTAATATAATGTGTATGACTTTTGATTTGAGCAGTAGTCCTAGTTCACCGTTTTCACTGTTTATGTTGTCGCTTGGTACGCCCTAAAACTATACCTATTTTCAATGAATGGAGGCATTATGTTCTCTCTTTTTTTTTCCACATTATTTTTTTTTTTTGTAGCTGCTTGAGTAATAGGTATGGGAAAGGTGTGTACTAGCTAACATGATTACATGTTTACTTGTTTTTTTTTATATACAAATTTATGTGTATTATTTTTAGTGATATTTTTATTTTATTTTTTTGTATACGGTTCTTTAAACCATACAGACAGAATTGTGTTGCTGGGGAGTTTGTTCCACCACTTCTTCTTCCCAGCAAAAACATATAGGAAGTGGTGAAGGGCGGGCGTTTTGGGGGCTGTCTTTTGTAGATTTGAATTTCAAAAAGTGCTGATTTTCAGCCTACTTTGAATAAATGACTTTTGATTTGATTTTGATTTTGAAACAATTTCAAATTGTCAACACATGTCAATTTCAATTTGACAACCTATCAATGTCATTAATGTCATCACTTGTCTTTGTCATTTAACTTACCACAGCATGTTTTATTTTTGTTACGTTTTGTTATTTTTTTTTGTGTTTCATAAGTTTCGCTTATTTGAATATTTTATTGTGAACAGTCGACCGGCAGGTTATGCACACATTACTTTTATTTTTTGCTTATAATTTTGTTTTTTTTTTTTTTTTTAATATTTATTGTACATTTATTCATATTTATTATTAGCTCTATTATGTATGACGATGACTCATTTTATTCGTGTCTCAGTTCAACTTCTTCGTTATCTCTTGACGATTCTTTTAGTCCCTCCGGTTTTTTAAATAGCGAGTTTTGTCGATTTCCTAAGTGTTTTAATGTTTGCCATGTCAACGCTCAAAGTATTCCTCAACACCACTCTGATATGCTGGAAATATTTTCTGAGGTAGCCTTACACGCGATTTTAGTATCAGAAAGTTGGCTCAAACCCGAACTTCCGTCTACATCTTATTGCCTACCTGGTTTTATCCTTATTCGCAATGATCGCACGGGAAAAAGAGCCGGGGGTGTCGCTATTTATTTACGTAGTGACATTCCCTACAAAATCTTACTTGCTTCGTCGCCGCTGTATAACGGTAATCCTGAATATTTATTTCTTGAAATTGCTGTCAAAGGGGTTAAAGCTGTTCTAGGGGTCGTATACTGTCCACCTTCAATAGACTATTTCTCCAGTGTGGAATCTATCCTTGAATTGATTGCGTCTGAGTACAAACACATCATAGTCATGGGTGATTTTAACACTGACCTTATGAAGCAGAGCTCTAGGTCACACAAGCTGAGTGCAATCCTGGAGTCGACGGGTCTATCATCTCTCGACCTCAATCCCACACACCATAACTTAGACTCGTGCGACTCCTGGCTTGACCTTATGCTTGTGAATTCGCCGGCGTATGTGGCAAACCATGGTCAGGTTGTGGCACCCGGGCTTTCTAGGCATGATTTGATTTACTTGTCATATAAAATTAAACCACCCAAGCCACGGCCCGCTGTAGTACGCTTACGTAATTTTGCTAGGCTGAATAGGGAGGAATTGTTGGATGAAGCCAGATCTCTTGACTGGCTCGACATTGTCGAGGCGTCGACAGTGGACGAGAAAGTCGAGAGACTAAATAAGCACATTATGGGTCTCTTTGATTCGCACGCTCCCCTAAGGGAGGTGCGTATCAGGCGGCCCCCTGCTCCATGGATTTCTCCCGGAGTTCGTATGGCTATGAGACGACGGGATCGGGCTTTCAGAAAATAAAGAAGGGATCGCTGTGAGGAGAACTGGTTGCTGTATAAGCAGGCCAGAAATCGCTGCAATCAGATGGTAAGAGTATCTAAACGCCGATACATTTGTGAAAATGTTCTCAACTCGTCACCGGCTGACATATGGAAGTTTCTTAAAACTCTCGGTATCTCTAGATCTATTCCTAACAACAACTTATCTTCCAACTTTTCACTGAATGATCTAAATAAACATTTTTCGAAAGCATGTTTGCTCACGAATGCGGTAAAAAATAAAACCGTGTCTGAAATTACTTCCATGCCCGTATTCACTCAAAATTCTTTCTCTTTTTCCCCTGTATCTGGCGATGAGGTTCGTAAAATATTTGCTAACATCAAATCCAAAGCGGTTGGGTGTGACGGTGTCAGCAGAATCATGATATCCTTCCTTATTGATGTTATCCTGCCTATCCTTACTCATATTATAAATTTTTCCTTGGAGTCTGAAGTTTTCCCCACGTCTTGGTGTAAAGCATTTATCATCCCACTTCCTAAAATTAATAACCCCAGTTCACTTAATCACTTTAGGCCTATTTCCATACTTCCCTTCCTATCCAAAATCCTTGAAGCAGTTGTTCATAAACAATTATCATCACACATATTTAGTAACAACCTCCTTTCTAATTTCCAATCCGGATTTCGGCCCGGTCACAGTACAGCCACTGCCTTGCTCAAGGTAACCGAAGACGTTAGGGAGGGCATGGAGAATTTAAAGGTTACTTTATTAGTTCTTATTGATTTCTCCAACGCTTTCAATATGGTTGACCATGATATTCTCCTTGCTCTCCTGTCTCGTTTTGGGGTCTCATCGCCAGCATTGGGTTGGTTCTCCTCATATCTTCGTGGTCGCCAGCAGGTGGTTCGCACTGATCAGGGTTTATCCGATTGGTGTGATCTGGTGGCTGGTGTTCCGCAAGGCGGTATTCTTTCTCCTCTTTTATTCTCTTTATTTATTGATGCCATCACTAGCTCTTTAAAATGCTCTTACCATTTGTATGCCGATGACCTGCAATTATACGCACAAACTGAGGTCGGCAATCTTAATAATTACATATCTTTAGTTAATGCTGACTTGCGAACTATTGAAGAGTGGTCTGACAAATTTGGATTAGTTGTTAACACCGGCAAATGTCAGGCCATCCTTATAGGCAGCTCCGGTTACCTAAACCGTTTGGACACTAATTCGTTAACACCCATCGTCTTCAATAGTTCAACAATAGGCTTAACGCAACAGGTGAAGGATTTGGGGTTGCTGATTGACAGCAACTTCAGTTGGACCAAGCAGGTTAACCAGGTAAGTCAAAGGGTTACTCTAACGCTGCGATCTCTCTACAGGTTCAAGCATTTCCTTCCTATCAGTACTAAAACCACTTTGGTACAGTCTCTTGTGCTTCCCATCATTGACTATGCTGATGTTTGTTACTCGGATCTATCTCAAGAACTTCTCAACAAAATGGATCGTCTTCTTAATAACTGCATACGCTTTATTTTCGGCCTTCGTAAATATGATCACGTTTCCTCTTTTCGTTCTCAGCTTAAATGGCTTCCTATTCGTTATAGAAGATCCCTTAGATCTCTCTGTATGCTCTTCTCTATTCTCAACGATCCCTGTGCTCCTGATTATCTTCTAAATTATTTTAAGTTATTGGGCAGTTCTCATAGCCGTAACCTGCGTTCTTCTGAGAATTTGTTGCTCGAAATTCCATGTCACCGCACCGGATTTATGGCTAATTCTTTTGCTGTATCAGCAATTAAACTCTGGAACGCTCTTCCCCTTGACATAAAAAAGGCACCCAGTAAGTATTCCTTTAAGCGTAAAGTTCGCCATCATTATTTAAACTCTTTACCTAATTGAGTCGTCGTCACTCTTATCGATTTGATATTTTATTTTTATGTATATATATATATACAATGTGTCCCGGGGATAAGTGACCGCCCGAAATTTTTTGAATATTTGTACAAAATTAAGGATAATTTCCTTTATATTTGGGACTTACCGCCTTTGGTTTTTTTTAATGATTTTTAGTAAATACTGTGACGTGCTGCAGTTTTTTTAAGATATTTCCTAAGTTTTTACATATTTTTAAATTCTTTTTTCTTTATTGACTAGCCGACATCATAGTTTATCAATTAAAATTATCAAACATAACAAAAATGTAATAAAACATTTATTAGAAAAAAAAGAAAATAAAAATTCAAAGAAAATAACGCCTTTTTTTCAGTTTTTCCAAAATAAGTCCAATAAATGCCCCCTTAATATCACTTTCTTTTAATTTATTAATAAACTACATGATATTTCCTACAATAGCTCAGAACAATGTTTGCTGCTATTTCAAACAAATGCAAAATTACAGTCAGTTGAAATTGACTCCTACTCGGTAAAAAAAGAGCAAAGCCTGTTATTAACAGGCCTGACAAAAAAAAAAAAAATATGATTTTTTTCAAAAATATAAAAGAATGTTAGCTGCCAGTAGTTACAAAGAGGGCAGCAGAGACGAGCGACCATAGACACCTCGCCATTCAGCCGTGCATCTATGCTTGGAAGATTCTTTTTTCGAACGTCATTGTGACAAGACATGTTATAGTTTGACAGAATAAGATTTTGCCGCGTTCTTGACTAATCTTAGTGGATTTTCATGTTAAAACTATTGCTTGTAATTTCCTCGTTAAACAAACCTGCTTCTGGTTTTTAAGATCAGAAGTGGGATAGTCTCACTCCCACTATAAAGTTTTTGATTTCAGTTTAGATTCATTGGCACTTTTACTAAGTACGACGCGGTGTAAGGATATCCGCCATTACCGAAGTTTTTGCCGTTCTATTTTATTTTGTAATGGATTGCAGTGCGTTGCAATCTACGCAACGGTAGATTCAAAATGCTATGCAGGCAGCTCGAGAATTGCTCGAGCTTAGTACGCTGATGCTGCTCTCGTGTGTTTTGGGTGGAATGAGTTTCTGCCTATGTATTGCTGTGGTGTCCGTGAACAACATGCCTTGCTTCCACTATGCTCCAGATTTTACGGGAAGAATCCTGTAATGTTCCTACCTGTATGTGAATGGTGAGATCAATCCGATTTTATTTAGCCTTTATGTAATACATGTCTTGTAATCCATCTTGGTGGTTTATTGGTTAAAGACATACTGAATGTGTATGAGAACTTGATTTAGATAACTAACAGGCTTACTGTGTAAATGAGCCCAATAATATTTATTTCTTATCTTTCTGCTCATGAGAGTTTCAACAAGTACCTACACAGAAATATAAGTTTACTGCTTTTGTGATATAAATGCACACTGATTTGATATTGACTTACTCAATTTGTCTTCATTGAAATGGACTAGTTAAAATTGTGCATCAGGCTCTAGATTTTTGGTGCCATTTTACAATTTACAAATTGAAAGTCTGTTTTCAGACCTTAGTTTTTATTTTCTTTTACTGATTATGTAATTCGGTTCTGTAACATGACAATGCTTGAGAGTCTGTTAATTGAACGTTTGGTTGCCTTAGCCAGATGCTTGCTTGCTTGTCTTTTGACTACAGGTGTTGACGATAAGCCTAAGCTGTGTGAGGTGATGGTGTAAGCGCTCCAGGTGCTGTGTCGTTTGACATAGTAAGAGTGCTGTGACACTTCATGCTCCCCGGGTGCTGTGCTGCGTCACAAGCTTTGCATGCTGTACGGAGTGCTGACGGCCAGTATCTCGTTTGGCATACTCCGGTAATGAAAGCCAGTGGATAGTAGACCTGGCATATCATGCTTTGAGGTCAGGTGATCTGTTCTATTGTTTTGATTACACATCGGAAGTAATTATGCTCTTAGCTGTATTAAGTAAAAAAATGTGTAATAATGTACCAACCATTGGTATTGTCACCTATGAGTACTCTGTGTAGCAAAAGCTGAAGTGAAGTTAACTACACGTAACTTATCAAACCGCAATGGTAGTTGTGTTTTCAGCGTGGCTGACACATGATTAGTAATAATGATATTTCTGAGACATAGTTTCAAAGTTATGCCTTGAATTTATTTCTTTGAGAGCGAAAAGCTTTCCAGATTTAACGAAAGATTTTGAAGGTCAGAAGTGGCCGAACGAAATGTATGTCGTAAGTGCTTGTTCGCAGACTTATACACGAGAATGTGTAACGGCCGTGTCCTGGCCCAAGCGCTTCTGTGCTGGTGCTGCTGATTGCAGCACGAGCGCTGCTCTGCCGGTGCTCCTGGTCGCGGCACAAGCGTTGCTGTGCTGGTGCTCTTGATCCTGGCACGTGCGCTGCTGTGCTGGTGCTCCTGCTGGTTCTGTTGGCTTATGGCTTCCGAATAGTCTGAGCCTCTGGCTTATGGCTTCCGTATAGTCTGAGCCTCTGGCTTATGGCTTCCGTATAGTCTGAGCCCCTGGTTTATGGCTTCCGTATAGTCTGAGCCCCTGGCTTATGGCTTCCGTATAGTCTGAGCCCCTGGCTTATGGCTTCCGTATAGTCTGAACAACTGGCTTGACTATGACTTGCCTTGACCATGACTTCCCTTATATTTTGAGCCCCTGGCTTGACTATGACTTGATTTGACTATGACTTCCGTATAGTTCGAGTATTTGTTCTTGATAACATATTTCTTACGCTTGAGTGCACGCTTGCACCCACGGTTTAAGTAAAAGTAATCGTATTTCTTCTTTCAACTAATATGTTTCAGCTTTACACTCCAAACCAGGTTAATAATTTACATGATTTCTTTGTATGTTGTGTGTTTATATGTGTACAACTAATATGTTTCAGCCTTACACTCGACACACTTACACTGGGTGGTATACCAGTGTTCTATTATTAATTTTGTATCTGTTATTTGATTTAAAGTTGACGTTATTTATTTTCGAGTCACTGGGTGGTATACCAGTGTTCTGTTATTAATTTTGTACCTGTTATTTGATTTAAAGTTGACGTTATTTATTTTCGAGTCACTGGGTGGTATACCAGTGTTCTGTTATTAATTTTGTACCTGTTATTTGATTTAAAGTTGATGTTATTTATTTGCGAGTCACTGATTGGTATACCAGTGTTCTGTTATTAATTTTGTACCTCTTATTTGATTTAAACTTGATGTTATTTATTTTTCTTTGTTTAAATGGATCAGTACTTTGTTTGAGGTTTGTAAAACCTCCAATAATTTTTATTCCGAAAGTGTCATGTGCTCAAAAAACCGATGTTGACCACGAAAACCAATCAAGATTTAAATATGACGAAATTGAGCCAGATCCAACTCGCTTATTGCATGTGCAGGTGTTCCGAGACTCAACCAGGCTCACCCAGATCCTGCCGAGGACGTCAGGGTGTCAGGAGAGGCCGTGTTAGCTGCCAGTAGTTACAAAGAGGGCAGCAGAGACGAGCGACCATAGACACCTCGCCATTCAGCCGTGCATCTATGCTTGGAAGATTCTTTTTTCGAACGTCATTGTGACAAGACATGTTATAGTTTGACAGAATAAGATTTTGCCGCGTTCTTGACTAATCTTAGTGGATTTTCATGTTAAAACTATTGCTTGTAATTTCCTCGTTAAACAAACCTGCTTCTGGTTTTTAAGAAGAAATTATCCTTAATTTTGTACAAATATTCAAAAAATTTCGGGCGGTCACTTATGCCCGGGACACATTGTATATATATATTATTATGTATTAAGTATTTATGTATTGTAATATGTTTTTATTCATATCTATTCATGACTTTCTCTTTTTTTTTTTGTACTACCTATTTATTTTCTCCCTTTAACCCGATGGTTGACTGGTAGAGAATGCCTTGAGGCATTAAGTCCGCCAATGTACCTATTTTGTACATAAAGTATAAATAAATAAATTAATTATTGTGAACTAGCTTTTGCCCGCGGCTTCGCTAGCGTTAAGAAGTATTATTATTATTAGTAAAACTATTAAGTTATTGCGTGAACTTACTCGTGAGCAAGCAACATAAAACTGTCCATGAGAGAAGCAATGTTCTCTCAAGTCAATACCCGCAAATTTGAGAGTTTGCCCCTGAGACTTATTTATCATCATGGCAAAGCAGACTTTTAGGGGAAACTGTAATCGTTTAAATTCGAACGGGATATCGTTAGGTATTAATGGGATTCGTGGTATAAATACAGTTTCCCCTGTTGCACACCCAGTTAATATAGTGGCTTCCACTATATTGCGATGTAACGCTTTCACTTGCAGTCTCGTACCGTTACAAAGTTTTGGTGGTTTTAAATTTCGCAACAACATAATTGGAGTACCCACGCGCAGAATAAGCTTATGATAAGGCAAACCTGGCGGTTTCAATGAATTTAAAAATTCTACAGGGTAATTAGTAGCGTCATCCGTATTAACTACAGTATCAATCGAAGTATAGACCTTTTCTTCGCCCTCAAACGACATGAGCAGGATATCGTTGATAGCTGCTGCTTGATCGTTCTTTGGAGTAAGTATGGCACGCTCACATAACCATTCAATTTTATCACCCGTGGGGGTTGAATGGGGGTTGAATTAATCAAAATCGTATTTAAGCGAACGTCATCATAAAATTCTGATTCGTCATCAGGACTTCTTCATAAAATCTAAGAAGATGTATACAAACTTTCGTCTCTATTTTATCCCCTTAGGGATGGAATTTATCAAAATCCTTTCTTAAAGGTTGCCTACGCCATAGTAGCTTTATGCATGTGTTAGATTATTGTATATTTCTTGATTAAAACTATCTCTGTAAACGAACTTTAAATGTCAAATATTGAATATTTTTACTGTCTCTGTAAACGCACATGAAAACGAGGGTACCTTTATGTAATTGTTTTATGTTCATTAAATTTTATATCTAAAATCTTACATGTTTAATGATAAAATAAATATTAAAATTATCGTTATAAGTTTTAAATAAGATTTGGTGTGTTTAAATTACTTTATTTCATTGTGAATTTAGTTATTTGTGTATAAAGCTTACTTGTCTGTGATTGGTCAATTGTGGCGGGATAGTATGACTGTTCGAAATAATGTTTTAAAATAGTCATGGCACTTTTCTGGTGGACGTTGAGGTGTAGACAACTCACGAAAGTTAAGTATTCTTCCTGATTTATATTTTCTTACTGTGATGTGCTTATGGTAATTGTCGTTTTATGTATTATTGTGCTGATGTTTGTATGTATGTAGGGATACACAAGACTTTTCTCAATATAATCTTAGAGGAAGTGGTGATAAAACGCTAATAAGTGGAAAAATTAAATCCAGGCACATTTCAAGAAAACAATACTATGTCTATATTTTAGTAGAAAATAATGTGCCTGGCAGAGCTGGGATTGTTGAATATTGTTGCAATTGTTTGGTCGGTCGACGAACCATTGGATGTTGCGCTCACGTGATGACGGTAGTGTGGTACCTTGGTTGGGCTAGGTACGAAGACAATATATCTGCTCCAGCAGCATTTCTGGATGACGTAGTTATAAGAGAACTTGATGATAATGATGAGTATTAATAAACTATTCCATTGTAACATAGTGTTTTATTTACTTTACTAATTTTTTACTAAAACTAATTTTTTAGTCTTATAAATGTGGGTTAAATGAACTGTTAACAATGTTGGTTTACCAAATAAATAGGTAATGTGTCATGGAGAACAACAGTTCTCAACTCGACATTCATTTTATAGTGGAAATCATTGAGTTTTAACATTGATTTACAATTATTGGTTTCAAGGAATTAATAAAGTAGAAAAGATGTTTTAAACCATAGTTAGGTAAAAGATATTCCTATTTAATAAACTTCGAGCGTTATTAATATGTTCATACACGTTTGTTTTTATCATTTCTGGTGACAGCAAATCCTAACCTAAAAATAAACATTAATATTTTTCGGAATTTGTGGCGTTTAAATCGCCAAAATGAATTTAATACATTATTTTCTAAACTTATAGGAATTATTTCTACTATATCTTATAGCTATACATATACTTTCACTATCAGGTTTTTCAATGTATGGGAAGTGGGCATTGTTCTTTTCTAATCTGAATTTTTAATTAATAAAGTGACCAAACATAAGATATACAATTCAGTCATCCCTGTGACAAGTGTTCAACGGCGGTTATCTCTGTGACTTCCAACATAACAGTCAATCAACCCTGTGCTTGAAGCGCAACACACAAGCATACACACATTTACGTGCTCTCCGATGCACGAGTGAATTAATCACCAATATCCAGACTAAGGGCTGCTTTGTGAAAGTTTCTACATCTCAAAGCGATTTCGTCCCGACCCGGGAATCGAACCCAAGACCTCGTGTATAGCAGTCACGCTTGCGACCACTAGGCCAACGAGTCAGTCAAACATTACAATGTACAATGACAAGCCACAATAAAATTGGATTGATCTCACCATGTTTATCATTCAGGCGTCTCTTAACATCTCTGTGCATAGTGCCTCGTGTATGTTCATGCTGAAATCCGGCGCGCAGTAGAATCCAGGCGTCGCGCTCGCGGACACCAACGATGAACTAGCAGACTAGACTCCTTTCACTCGAAGCAGGAGAGGCTCACGGGATTATCACATGCAAAAGAAATCGGAAATCGGTTAATTTAATCACAACATTTTCATAACAACTATGACAATATTACTATCATGGTAAAAATCTAATTTCACTGACTGACGATTTTCCCAACCATGCAATTCATGAAGGCCACGTCAACATTATGTCAGCTCTTTGACACATTCGGATCAAAACAAACCTAAAGGTGTCTACACACCAAAGCCGCTGATGCCGGCGGCACAGCCCGGCGGCCCAACCCGCCGGCCGTATTTTGTACAATCATGCCGCCGGCTTTCATAGAGTATTTGACAATTACTAGAACACCACATGCCGCGGCAGTCGTGCCGCCGGGCTGTGCCGCCGGGTCAGCGGCTTTGGTGTGTAGACCCCTTAACAGCAGCTTTATAACGAAGCTTGTGGCAATGAATGCTCCCTGAAACCAAGCGGTTCATAACCAATACTAATCAGCGAGACAGACTGCCTCTCAAGTTTAAAAATGTCGTAAGACAAATAACCTCAACATAAAGCAAAAATGGATCGGTCTCACCGGGTTTCCACTCAACGCGCGTGCCGATGCGCACATCGCTATAGCGCGCAGTACAGCGACTTTTGCGAACGTGAAGCCAGCTACGGAGATGCACGAGCACCAACACTCCGAACTCACAATGACACGTTGGGCTCCTGGCAGGCAGCTGGGATGCTCCGCAGTAATTTTGTCGCCATATTGCACAATAACCACCGTCATTGTTGAAACATGAAAAAAAAAGACAAATTAGGTTAATTTTCTAGCATACCCTCAATAACTAGCTTGACATATAACAATGGAAAACGATACCATTACCATAACCGTGGTTACCATACTTGTACCTTCGCTGAAATTCTTAACAAATCTTCTACTACAAATTCAAATATTTGAGCATTTCTTCTTCGAACTTTGTTCTTCTATAAACTGACACTGATTGGGGTTGAAGTCTAAAAAATCGTGTTCTATTTTGTTGTGAATAGAATCACACTCCATGTGACTATGTCCAGACTCGTAGAAAACATGATCAATTATATTATGTTTACTGTGGAATGAGTCGTTACCAAGTGAAGCAACATACAGCAAAAACTATAATTTTTTTGTTGGCCGCCACAATTATCTGACATCATTCTCACATGTGTTATGCCTTGTTTATGACTACAAATATATTTGAAAACACATGTTGCAATTTCAGTACTTCCCCGTTTACCCTCCGTTTCGTCCCAAGTAAAACAGTCTACGTTTTGATCGCCAAATTTATAAAATGTTAAATTGTATACAGCTAATTTTCGAACATAAAAGAATGGTCCAGACGCACCTTTAGGAGTTTGGAGGACTGCTTCTAGGTCAAAATTAAATGCCAAAGTCTTTGGATCATTCTTTGCTGCTGTTTTGTCTGCGTCTCGACGCAGATAAGCATCGTCGCGCCGCTTAAGATGTTTTGAATGATTTTCCTCTTCAGGGCTGCTTAGGTCATGTGTTTTTAATTCCTTGTAAGCCACGCACTTTTTGTAGAGATCTTTTTTCGGCACATGGAATTTTAATTTATAGGACCTGAAAACTTTCCGGTAAGTCTCTATTCCTGCTGGGATCTCGCCTTCATCTTCACATTTTTTTTTGTATAATGAATACATGATGGTCACATTCAGTCCAGAATCTAGATACCTGAACTCTGAATTTTTTCTGCTATAGTGCGACTCCATGGCAGGAAATGAAAAAATATGGTTTTTAATTCGATCAAGTCTCTCACTAGAAAGTTTGTTAGATGGAGGTTTTTTGCTTCTTTGGTCAGCTAAAAGAACCCCTTCCATTCCTTCCTTGATTTTTAAAGTGTCTAAAAAGAAATCTCTGCATACAGTAACTTTTTTATTGTTTACTGTAAAATAATATTTATGCGTATTTACTTTGCGCGATGGACCATTTACAGTAGATCGTTTCTTATTTTCTTTTGTGTTTTGTTTTTGTGTTGGATAATAAATTGACGCTGTGCTTGTAGTGATTCCAAAGCTCGAAATGAGTCATAAATATTTTTTCTCGCATCTTCGGGTACATTAGCGTCGCATTTATGTCTGTCTTTTGTCAGACACTTGGGTTGCTTCAACGGCGCAGCCACAACGCATTTTCCTTTGATTGTTTTATAGGCTTTACTTCTCAAACGTTTCCTCCTTTCGATACGTCTTTTAGGTTCAAAGATAATTTATTCTCAAAAAAGACACAGTCACTTGTGTCATACTCTTCAGCAGAGCCACCAATTTAGAAGTTGATCATTTTATCCTAAAATGATGTACGTGAAACGAACATAATGTACGCATACCGTTATTACTGTACGTGCATTGGATAATGAGAAAATCGACATTGATAGCAGAGCCACACAGAACTTAAACTTAGGAAAGCCAAACGTTACTGTGTTTTGATAAAAACTATTGTACGAACAGTGTTTATTGCGTACGTGTTGAAAAAAAACATTATTATACAGCGGTTTTATTTATATCACTTTTTTAAGTTTTCATAGAAAGCGCCTAGTTATTTTGTGTTAGCAATGTTATGTTATGCTATTATTTTTTGACACTTCATTCAAACTACAGTAAATTATGTCAGCAAAATATAAATAAAAAAGAATAATAAACTATATGTAAAGTAAATACTTAAACAAATCAAGAATTTAAATTTTATTTTGGCATAATGTGTTTTATAATAATATAATTGTTTCCCGTGGTTTCACCCGCGTCTCGGAGAAACTTCTTTCGGTACCCGGATAAAATGTATCCTATGTTCACTGAGGATTGTGTAGCTTCCCAACAGTGAAAGAATTTTTACCTTTCCAATGTGCACATGAATTATATTCAACCTATTTTCAATGGATTAGTTTCAAATGTATGTATTTATTTTTTATTTGAAGAAGGTAGAATAAGAAAACATTTGAAGTTTTTCGATACGTCCACGATACGTTCATACGATTTAATTTCCACCATTTTCGTTAGTGTACAATCGGAGTTTATTGTTTTATTCCATTAATAGTTAGATTTACTACTTACTTATTTACTCATTATTTAATTACAATGAAGCGAGCGAAATGTGTGTCAGTGTGCTTAGAAGAGCAAAAAGCAGCATTTAAGGACTTCAAACAACTATTTACGGATGTGAAAAAAATCCCATCGAGTGAGGGCAGTGTTTTTAAGGACATAAGTAAGAATTTATCATTTCGTATGACACCAAAAGCCCTATACCTATCGGCAAAGAGACACTACATTTATTTTTTTGGTGATAAAAACCTTGAGGATAATGGAAGTTCCAGCAGCGCTAAATTTGTAAACGTTGAGAACGACGACGTAAGTTCTACTAGCGATAGCATTACCGATATCGTTGACGTGGAGTCTTTTAATGTAGACCGTGATTCGTGGCACAGCGTGAAGCCTATACTGGTAACTGGCAAAAGAAATGATTTCAATAAACCTGGAATCAAATATAAAAGAAAAAAGAGGATGCCTAAATCAAAGTGGAGTGGTATTTTTTGTGAATGGATTTGGCATTACACAACTAATCGTTGTGTATGGAATTTTAAAAATAGTGCTGTGACTGATGATTACCATATGAAGTGTACAGGTACATGTAAAGAGTGCAATGGTAAAATTAATATCACAACCAAAGGAAATGGTGATAGCGTTATGTTAACATGCTCGTTTGAAAATGTCGATAAAAATATGAACCATACTTTAAAAAATAGGTTGTCTTCTTACAAAACGAAAGAACTATCTTCACAACTAGAAAACCAGTATCCCATAGTCGTTCGAAACAAAATGTTGAATTCCTCTATGCAAGATGACGAAACACGTGAACCACCTTTTATACCTTGCCTGAAATCATTGCAAAATTTAAGGAACAAACACGATGCTGTAAAGCGTTATCATAAAGAAGTTGTTTCTGCCTTATAGATTATGTCGTTTACAGAACCGTGGATGAATGTCATCAGAACTGTTTCTCTGCAACCCTTTTTCATACACTATTGGACTGAACTTCAGTTAAGTTTTTATGAAAAGGTTTCTAAGTGTTCATATACTGTACTAAGTATTGACGCAACGGGTTCAATATTCAAGAAAATTTGTCCCCCTAATCCTACAAATACTTACGAAAGTAAACACTTGTTTTTATACGTCGTGATGCTAAAGGTCGAAGATAATTCTGTGCCACTTTGTCAAATGATTTCAGCCACGCAAACCATGGATAGTATACACTCTTTTGCAAAAAAAGCGGGCACCTATGCGAAATCTTAGTTTTAAGGACTTAACGTGTATTTCAAAGGGGTTTAATGATTGTAGTATGTTTCTAGCATTAAAAGGGTTAGCCAAGCATGCGTGAGAGTGTATTCTAAATTTAAATTTTGTACAATTGCTAAGAAATTGGTTAAACCTTGTTTCGGACTAATTGCTGGCAGAAAGTTCGTCGGTGTTTTGAAAAGATTTTGAAGTGATTTTCAGAAAACTGATAATGCAGTTTTAATTAATGATTAATATACCTTTTTGTTAGATCAAAACATTTTTGAAAAACTATGCGTATTTGATAACATTTTCACCTGCTCTAAATGGGCTATACTGATGATTGATGGCAATGTTAAGAGTTTCGGTATTTTAGTGTAAAGCGTTCTATTGTTTAGATATTGTACCCACGTGTTTTAAAATATCGCATTTACATAATTAAACACTATTTAGAGGAGTATCAGTACATTGGGCTGCGACAAAACCAATTTAAAGTAAGCAGTGCCGATCACAACTCGTCTCCTATCAGACTTTGACATTTAAAAAATACCAAATATTGTGATAAATGTTAAAATTAACCACATGAAAAATTATGAGGAGGGTTTAAGCCATCTAAAAAGTCAAATTATTGCCGCGTTGAAGCTCTCGATAACTCCGTAGGTATCGGGTTACCAAACGATGATTTAGCTGAAACGGAGTCAAGAATTCAAAATTATAGGCCATACGTATGTTTCTTAAGAAATGAGCAGATAGCCAATTATTGTTAGGATTTAAGCAGGAAAATGCTGTAGATGCTAGAAAATATCGGTGCAGGCTAGTTTATTTAATAAAATGTCAGTGGGATGAAAACACGCTATTTGCTACGCTCAGATTCATAGATCTTCGGAGGTCTACGGAGTTTCCTAAGAGACGAGGTTGTTTGAAAATCAGTGATTACGAGACCTTAAGACCTCGTGCTCACAGTTTATGCGCTATTTTCTGTATTTTGTAGAATTTCAAGACTTTTAAAAATGTCAAAGTCTGATAGGAGACGAGTTGTGATCGGCACTGCTTACTTTAAATTGGTTTTGTCGCAGCCCAATGTACTGATACTCCTCTAAATAGTGTTTAATTATGTAAATGCGATATTTTAAAACACGTGGGTACAATATCTAAACGATAGAACGGTTTACACTAAAATACCGAAACTCTTAACATTGCCATCAATCATCAGTATAGCCCATTTAGAGCAGGTGAAAATGTTATTAAATACGCATAGTTTTTCAAAAATGTTTTGATCTAACAAAAAGGTACATTAATCATTAATTAAAACTGCATTATCAGTTTTCTGAAAATCACTTCAAAAACTTTTCAAAACACCGACGAACTTTCTGCCAGCAATTAGTCCAAAACAAGGTTTAACCAATTTCTTAGCAATTGTACAAAATTCAAATTTAGAATACACTCTCACGCATGCTCGGCTAACCCTTTTGATGCTAGAAACATACTACAATCATTAAAACCCTTTGAAATATACGTAAAGTCCTTAAAACTCAGATTTCGCATAGGTGCCCGCTTTTTTTGCAAAAGAGTTTATTTCACTGGTTAAAGAAATGGATCGGTCATATGAAAGCACCGAACGAAGTCTAGTATAGGAGCTGTTGTGAACGCGTTCACAAGATTTAGCACAACCAGAGAATATTTATCGCACTGCTTTAATGTTTTATGCCAAGGAGAACGCAGTCAAATTGCTTGCCTTTTGAGATTAGATACATCACTTTTCTTGAAGTCTTTATATCGCCTACAATGTTTCAAGTTCGTTGATGTTCGTGTCAAGTCTTTTTATATTAAATATCTGTTAGGACTAAAAAGTTGTACGAATTTTGAGGTGGCAAAAACTATAATTGAAAATTTAATTGTTATTGCGCTGCAGAAATATGATAGATGTTTAAAAGAAGGTAGCAAAAGCAAATGCGATAAAGCTCGAGAGTTATTAAAATCTCTTGGACTGTCAAGTGAAGGTTCTATTGATATTATTGATCAGAGTGATGAAGATGTGACTTGTACCCGCGAAGATAATGAAAACGTTAACAATTCTTTGGTTACTTGGTTTAATGCAATTGTTGATGTTGAAACTGTTCACTCTGATTTAAGTGAAAAAACGGACTACGAAAACATATATTATTTGCCAAATTTTGTAACATGTTTTCGCAAACTTGTGCTAAGATTACCTCTCTGGTCGAATGTTATGTTTCCCTACATTCCAAACGTCTCTGACTCATCAGATGTAGCTACTAGCAGCAACGTAGAAAGCTACTTTAAAAATATTAAAACTCTATTATTGCACAGTAGAAGCGGACGATTTTGTAATGAAACATACACCGTTTTTATCGGGAGAATTGAAATCGGCTAATTGTTCCAATTTTCTGAAAAGTAAATGTAAACATTTAGATGAAGATTTAAAACATAGCGTGAATGAAGAAATTAATTCAAGAAATAGTGACTTTACTCGAGAATCGGTGTTTAATAGCAACCCTAAGCTGGAAGAAAATTGGCGCTATAAAACAGAACATAGAAAAGCCACACGGTTAATAGAAAAAGTAAAACCCAGAATTAACGAAATAGAAATTCTACCTAATGGAAACATTTGCACATCAGGTATAAAAAATGTAGTTATTACGAATACGTGTGCTTTTGATGTCATACTTAATGCTTTGTTAGTTACTTGTACTGATTACATAAATATTTTAATATCTATTACTTCTACAAATTCGGCTTTTTCGAGACTTGTGTCTGCTTTGGTACATAAAGATGTTAATGTAAATTGTTTAAAAAGTAGAACAGAAATCTTACGAAAACATTATCCTTGTACAGTACAAGGACATGTTGAACTAGTTGATTGCAATTGTAACGTTACTTTTGTACTAGAAAAAATTTTAATCGATGATATTTTTAGTGCAACTTTTTCAAAAGTTTGTTCTGAATGTGAAATACGTGTAACAAGAAAAGTTTCGATGATTCCTTTGAATATATTAATGATATCAGATGGTAGTGAGGCCTTATTAAATGAATCGGCATCATTTATGTTGGTAAGCGAAGTCACTAATTGCAAAAACAATAATTGTACTGGAAAAGTATGCTCAGAATATTTAATTTCCGATAATTTAATTTTTTTTGAATTAGATATGACTGTGCGTCTAAGTGTCATTCCAAAGGAATTGCTGCTCTGTGACGAAATATTTGAGTTAGCAGCTGTAATTGAATTTATTGCAAATTCAGGGGGTGTTGGTCATTATAAAACTATCTGTTTACGGCGTAATTCTGAATGGGAATGCTACGACGATATGGCCCGTAAAGCTGTTCCAGCTAAATGTGACATTGTAGTTACTTCTCATCTGCTGATGTATAGACGTTGGAGAGCATAGTTTGCAGACTGTTAGACGTTATTGATCTCGATCGATATGTTCAAATGCTGGGAATCGGTGTACAGCGAAGTTATATAAAAACATGATTTTCGAACCAACATACCTATGAAGACTTATTATAATTCTCCTAGATCATTTCTTGTTTTATTTCTTTGACTACCATCTATACTATGATAATAATAATCTTCTATACTATACTAATATACCTAATAATAATCTAACTAATATTATAAAGAGGAAAGATTTGATTGATTGTTTGAATTTAATAGGCACCAAAATTACTTGACCGATTTGACAAATTCTTTCACTGTTGGGAAGCTACACAATCCTCAGTGAACATAGGATATATTTTATCCGGCTACCGAAAGAAGTTTCTCCGAGACGCGGGTGAAACCACGGGAAACAATTATATCATTATAAAACACATTATGCCAAAATAAAATTTAAATTCTTGATTTGTTTAAGTATTTACTTTACATATAGTTTATTATTCTTTTTTATTTATATTTTGCTGACATAATTTACTGTAGTTTGAATGAAGTGTCAAAAAATAATAGCATAACATAACATTGCTAACACAAAATAACTAGGCGCTTTCTATGAAAACTTAAAAAAGTGAAATAAATAAAACCGCTGTATAATAATGATTTTTTTCAACACGTACGCAATAAACACTGTTCGTACAATAGTTTTTATCAAAACACAGTAACGTTTGGCTTTCCTAAGTTTAAGTTCTGTGTGGCTCTGCTAGAGAGTATGCTCTCAATCAATGTCGATTTTCTCATTATCCAATGCACGTACAGTAATAACGGTATGCGTACATTATGTTCGTTTCACGTACATCATTTTAGGATAAAATGATCAACTTCTAAATTGGTGTATGCATTTAAGATACTTAATTGGATAAGGATTAATACTGTATTGCTTAAAATCGCTTCGTAAATAAGCCATTATTTCTCGTACAAAGTAAAGGATAAAAAATGGTTATTGTGGGTTATTCCTAAGAGATAAACATATACCATCACGAACTTTTTTGTAGACTTTTTTAAGTTGTACAATACTGTAGTATATTGTTTTGATCTATCTTGTAGGATTCAGTCAGCGTTTGCAATGTAAGCGCAAAAAATGTGTTTTTTTACGACCTCACATTAGAAACCTCAAAAATTGTAGCCTATGTGTTATTCTGATGTATAAGCTATAGCCTATGTGTTATTCTGATGTATAAGCTATATTGTGGTAAAGTTTCATTAAAATCCATTCAGTAGTTTTTACGTGAAAGAGTAAGAAACATCCATACATCCATACTTACAAACTTTCGCCTTTATAATAGTAGTAGGATAAAAAACCATCGAGTTCGTCTATACAAAATTGCCTATTGAGTGTTGCATTCATTCAAGACATTCAAATAATTTGGTCAAATGCTTTGCTATTCTTTATTAAATGTTGGGCCAGCTGATTCTTGAATGCATTAAATGACGGCAACCTCTTTATATTAGTAGGAATTTTGTTGTAGAACTGTACTCCTTCAAAAGTTACATTTTTCTTGCCGAAGTTTGTTCTTATTTTTGGCAAGACGAGCAAGCTGGCTCGACGAGTGCTGCGTTGGGTTACATTTTTTACTGTGGTAAATGATAAGTTTGTCTGTATATTGTTACCGAGAGCTTTATGGATGAAAATGCACGTGTTGTATATGTATAGCTGTTTTATGTTCATTATTTTCGTTTCCTCGTATATCTTCTTAGTTGAAGTTCGATATGGATAATTGAATATCAGTTTTATAAATTTATTTTGTGCCACTTGTATATGATCCAGCTTCGTTTTTGCCGCACTGCCCCAGACTTCAACCAGATAAAGTAGATGAGATTTCACTAGGGCATTGTAGATGGTTAGTCGCAGTTTATGCGGAATACTCCGAACAATATTTCTAAGAGTTCCAAGCAATGAAGCAAGCTTTGTTCACTAGAACAAAGCTTGCTTCATTGCTTACGCACATTAGTGTTCTAGGTGATTTTTCCACGATAGCGAACTGTCCAATCTTAATCCTAGATATTTTTCGCAAGTCTTTTGTTGTAAGGTAATATTGTTGATATTCAAGGGTTCGTGCTGAGGTATTGTTTTATTTGTAGCTTTGAATATGACGTAGCATGTCTTAGATATATTAATAGTTAGTAGATTATACTGAAACCAATAGTATTTAAATCTTCTTGGGCCTGGAAAATTAAATCATGAATGGATGATCCGAAATAGAATAAGCAAGTATCATCTGCATATAGGGTAAGATGACCATATAGTTGTAGTTCTTGTAAGTTATTGATATATATTAAGAAGAGAAGAGGACCCAGGATGGAGCCCTGAGGTACTCCACAAGTTATTGGTAAGGCATCACTTTTGTAATTATCAATTTTAACTAGATGTGATCTGTTTTTTAAATAGGATTTGAACATATTTAAGGCGCTGCCTGTGATTTTTATTGTTTCCAGCTTTTTAAGAAGCAATTCATGACTAACAGTATCGAACGCCTTTTTGAGGTCTATAAAGACTCCAAGGACTATATTTTTACTATCTATGTTTTTTTTTTATTTGAGTAACAAGATCGATCGTAGCGGCAAGTGTACTGCTTTTTGGTCTAAACCCATATTGTCTATCTGAAAGAAATTTGAATGATTGCAATTGTAGATGTTTGTCTAGTCGACTATGCAAGATTTTCCAGATATTAGGATTTGAAACATGCTTTTTCTTCGGGGAGCTAGACTTAATTATTGAAAATATAGAACCGGACATAGAAGCACGTCTTTTGAATATATTTGCAGGTGGTTGCATCTGCTGCAAGTCATTTTCCGAGCATCGCCTCTGTGGTAGTTTGGAAGTAAATTGAAATTGTCGCTGACTGCCTCTGTTAAGTCTGCTAGTTTCCGGAAAACGTCGTACATTTTCGTCAGCCGTAGGCAAAATAAGTTCTGATGATTTTTTATGATTTTCGTTATCATTCAAAGATGAACAAGAGGTGGTCGATTCATCTATATATATTCCGTTATTATTCGAGACGTAATCTGGATCCATAACACTGTCATCACTATCGCAATAATTAATTACATCTACATTATTTGAAACATCATTATCTTCGTTGCTTGCTTCATGCTCAGTTAAAATATTAAATAATTGTTGTGTATCTGGTGACATTTCCGAAACAGGTGATGATAATGGCGAAACGCTGTTCATCATTGCTGCCAATTGAGATGGTGAGCATACTGTACGAGAAAAGTCTTCTTGTACTTCTTGCCGTAAAATGACAGGATCAACAATAACTAGAACAATGCAAATTTATTTACTTTAGTTACCAATTCATAGCTGGAACTATTTCACATTACTTGGTAACATTTATAAAATCACAATGTATACGCTGAATAAGCGTGAAGAAGTATTAAACATACAATCACATACTCAGCAACTGGATGCATATGCTTATACATGTCATGATTACACTATTTTTCGTGATATCCACATCACGAATTAGTATTAACCTGTCGAACGATGAAATTAGAGACACAATACAAAGAAAATTAGCGCCGGACAAATGGGACCGCTTAGTCATCATCATCCTCCGAGCCTATTTCCCAACTATGTTGGGGTCGGCTTCCAGTCTAACTGGATGTAGCTGAGTACCAGTGCTTTACAAGAAGCGACTGCCCTGCCTGACCTCCTCAACCCAGTAACCCGGGCAACCCAATACCCCTTGGTTAGACTGGACCGCTTAGTGTTTAATGAATTAAAATGAATCATCTGACCTGGTACATTTTTATCATTACTATTTTTATTCATATTTAGTGGGGTAATTGGAGAATATGGTGGTGGAGAAACTGAAAGCAGCGTGTTTGAATTTGGCGTTACTGGATTGGAGTCAGCTGAAAAAAAAAACAATGTAAACAAACTAACACGCGATTTGTGCCATTAGTTGCAATTGTTTGTTAATTTTCCATTCCACAGTAGGTATAACCCTTATTAAATCAGGAAGGTGAGTAAGTCGTTTATTCATTGCAATTAATAATATTACTGTTATTAATACCTATTTGTGATTGTCCCGCTATAAACTAAAATCATGCTCGTTAACAAAGCAAAACACTTCCAACACCTACATGCAGAATACTGTACGATTCATATTGCAATAAGTACCTAACCCGGACCAATCTCTGTCACGAGGCGCATTTTATTCCCTCGCGGAGCATTTGCGATGTTGACTCGTCGACCGTTAGCATAGACACTGTATTAAAATGAAACTATCAAATTAAGAAACAAATAGTTAAAACGCCCTAAGATTTCAATGGAATATTATAAGAAATTCCAACGTACTTCTTGAGTCAACATGAGCCAATTGTCCTTGATGGATATTTTTTTTTTCTGATATCCATTTATTGCTGTTTTTTATCCAATAACTGTTCTAATGACAAAATCTGTAAAATTGAATAACAATTATTCGTTAAAATCGTCTTCCGATAAAACTAATGACCATAAATAATTATGTTATTACAAATATTAATTATTTAACAATTAACAATTGAATCATTTATTACTCACGTTTTCATTTGTTACCATTTTTTATTCTGACATTATTGATAACCACTTCACAAATTACTAAATTAAAACACAGAACACTTGTTACAAATGAAATAAGGATTAAAGCAAACAAAAGACGACGACACCTACGTCTTCCCTGACGTTCGTTACAATTATTGTATTGTATTGACCGTTGCCCGATACTTTTGAATTCAATGACAATAATAAAATACTCTGTCTCGCTTTCACCAGTACAACGATCGGCAGTTGCGTTCCTGATTACGCATAACTTCGAACTAATATTGTTACTTTTTTATTATGTATGCTATGTTGTGGTATTATTATTTCATTGTATTTAGTATTACTTAACCATACCTTGATTAATATGAAGCTACTATAATAATTTATTTTTTTCTTAATCAAACTACCAATGTAAATTTACGAAAATGCCCAATTCGTAAGTTTACTATAGGATATTATAGACTCTTTAAAAAAAACTCTCAATGCGGACTTACGAAAGTGCCCGATTCAGAAGTTTACTATGGGATATTTGACCCTCTAAGATTCGTAATTTCACTTTGGTAGAATATATTCTATAGGAGACTCAAGTAACCCATAGCAAACTTACGAATCGAGCAGTTTCGTTAATTTACATTGGTACCTTGTTTGACAAAGAGGGTCAAATATCTAGAGTAATATAAAACAAAGTCGCTTTCGCTGTATGTCCGTATGTATGCTTAGATCTTTAAAACTACGCAACGGATTTTGATGCGGTTTTTAATTAAATAGATAGAGTGATTCTTAAGGAAGGTTTGTATGTATAATAAATGCATAATATAGTAGAGAAACACTGATAAATTTAAAGGTTTCTAATGTGATGTCGTAAATAAGCACGTTTTTTTGCGCTTATATTGCAAACGCTGGCTGAACCCTACGAGATAGACTAAAATAATGTACTACAGTATTGTTCACCTTAAAAAGTTCAACAAAAAAGTCCGCGATGGTATATGTCTATCTCTTAGGGATAACCCAGCATAACCATTTTTATTCTTTACTAAAAAATGGTTATTTACGAAGTGATTTTAAACAATACAGCATTAATCCTTATCCAATTAAGTACCTTAAATAAATTGTGCATTTATTATAGATCAATATGCTTTTACAGCATGTAATTTAAGTGAATATTACCGAAGATATTACAAATTTAAAATGCAGGGTCGTAATTGTTTGCGCGTGCCTATAAATAGCGCGTCGATGGCCGCGCTTCGCCTTATAGCACTTTATGATTTGCCCATTAATAAATCGCAGGGTCAAACTTTTAACGTTGCAGGATTAGACATGAGTGTTGAGTGTTTTTCACATGGCCAATTATATGTTGCGCTGTCAAGAGTAACGTCTAAGCAAAACATGTTTGTATTGGCTAATGATAAAAAAGCTGTGAACGTTGTGTATAAGGACATTCTGTAGTAGGTATATTTTGCATTGCACCCGTGCAAAGCCGGGGCGGGTCGCTAGTTAACTATATATATATATTAACCTATTGAATGCCAGTAACTTTTTACTTTATTTGACTTGTGATGCCACGGGTAGTAAAATTAACTGTGCAAAAGTATATTATATTATGGTTTATATTGTTATAAAAAAAGCAAAATTTTCAGCAAAACTTCAGTTGTTGTGGGGTCTCAACCGCGAGACTGTTTGGCTACTTAAGTTGTCAATGGTGATTAAAAGGTCAAATAACTATTTTAGAAAGATCAATCATTTAATTTTTATTAGGAACATCAACCTATTTCAAGAAGACTTCACAGCCTAAATAGTTAAATACATATATTCTTTAAAAATAGAAAAAAAGCAGTTGAAGTATAACCTATATTAAAACAATATACCAACCTGTTGTTCTTGGTTTCCGTAATGGGTTTGGAAAGTCTTTGCTTGCGATGTAGATGGTTCATAAATTGAAGTATCTGCAAGAACTATAAACCATTACATGGATGAAAATGATGGAAAAATAAAACATTTAACTGACTTTCATTATGATTTGCAACACACCTTCCAGACATGTTTGCTTCATGTTGCTGTTCGTGTCGTCAGACGTTATAACAGAAGCAGCTGGCTCAACAGACACTTCTGCAACTTCAGATGAGCTGGTGGTACCTAAAAAGCGGCAATAAGCTTCTTAGATAACTATGCACAATATTTTAGAAAAAATAATCATTTCAATGTAATTCTGTAAAAAAAAACTGTATTTATGTAATTGCACTTCATTTATGATTCAACTGGCACTAATAATGAAAATATAAGTGATACAAAATAAAATTATAAACATGACATTGAGGCTGCATGCCCATGCAATCAGTGACCGATTTTTAGCACACATCCTACAAAAAGTCAGTCAGAAAACAGAACAATGTTATAGTTACCGGCACGGATATTGAGCTCTCGGCGAAGAGTGGGGATCGCTTTGCGCACTGTACACATAAGGCAATAAACCAATAAATCGCTTCTAGGCGGTGAAGGTGAAGGTCAGGGCTCAATATCCGTGCCGATAACTATACAAATATACAAAATTGGCCCAATTATCTGTCCTACAACAAGTCTGACATGGGTGGGCAAGGTTAGTGCAAAGTTACTTCATACATTTCATAGACATCTGCCACAGAGATCAAGCTATATTCGGACTATAATTTTTTTGTATATATTTTTGTTTACCTGATAATAACCCCGTTATATACAAGGTTGGCACTGCATTTCTGGTCAAGCATTTGCTTGGAGATATGTAATAATCTTCAAAATGTTTATTACATAGATAGAGATAAGACCAAATTACGTGTGAGGGGGTCCAACACGACGCTTATGCATAACAGCGTATTTTGTACAGCACCTATAATATTTAATCGTTTGCCAAGCTCCTTGAAGGATCTTAATGTAAATTTATTTAAAAAACAATTGAAAAAACTATTGATAAAAAAATGTTATTATAGTTACTCAGAATTTTTAAAAGATAAGTCTTTGTAATGTTGATATATACAGTCATGGACACATAATTAAAGACACTGTTGGAATCTTAAATTGCTGCCGCATTTCATCTGTATTTCTTTTTTCTGATTGCTACTGGAACTTTATTTTCTATTTTAAAAGATTTAAGAGGGCATTGTGAAATATTAAAACTAAAGACTATCTTCAGTGATCCTTCGCGACAAGTTTTTTTTCGCTTTATCCGAATCTCGACCGGTATGAACCATAACGTGGCCTGGCCATATAATTAAAGACACTCCATTTGCTCAGAGGAAGAGATGCAAATTATTAATATTATTGATGGTACTTTTCTATAACAACATTCCCTACACTGTAACTAAGCATACTAATGAGTACTAATATTTGGTTTATTTCCTTTTACCTCAATGACAGCACGACATCCCTAAGCGTGCAAGCGGTCAGTTTTGTTTTAAGTCGCTACAGGAATTTTCTTCCATGCTTCATAAAAATCTGTGTAAAATTGATCAATGTTTCATGTATGCCTAATCGCCATTGTGTTTTCTGGCCGATCACCAGTTTTTTTTTCTATTAAATTTGCGATGGGCCAAACCAAAACCGCCATAAGTTGCTCGATCAAAGAGTCCTTTTTACTACTCTTACAGTGTTTTTCAGAACTTTTCTAATTTGGAAAGCGCTAAGGACCGGTGAATTATGCTTAGCATATAACAAAATGCTATTTCTAAAATATTATAGTACTTGAATTCGCCTATTTTTAATAATATCTTTCTAAAAGATCACCACACCAAGTAGTGGAGACAAGCCCCACACTATTACTTTTTCGCCTCCTATGTTTGAGAACTTTCTTAGTGTATTTTGGTTCCATCTCATGTTTTGGAGGCGACTAATTTCGATACATTATTTTAGAATTATTCGTATCCCTTTGTTTAATGATAAAAAAAATACATTTTTGAACACTTGTTAACTGCACCTTTCACATTTGATAGAAATAGCCAACTACAGTATGGACACGCCGTGCTTTTTTCAAAAGTAACATCTTCCGATACCCATGCCTTACAGCTTTTCCCGACCCGGTTGTAGTCTAAAAGTTCTGCAGACACAATTGTCGTCCTTTTAGCATCAGATGACTCCCAAAAAAACCAGTACCGAATCATGTAAATGGTTCACTATTTGCCTATAGCACCGCCTTAAAGTCTGTTTGCGGACAAGTTTTCCTTGGGGTCGGTTTTGAGTTGTTCTCAAACCATGCCTGTTTTAGTGCCATTGATAAGAAATCTTTAATAATAAATTTATTACCATGTCCTTACTACAGATCAAGTGGTATGAATAAATCCGTACGTCAAAATATAATATTAAAACGCCTAAAACATTTTACTTACCAGAATTTTTGTTCTAGTCTTATTGATAGGACTAAAATGAAAATTTTTAATGAAATAAACCCAAATTATTACCTAATTCGAGTTTTCATAAGTATTTTTCTCACTTCTAAAAAAAAGTATGGCAACTATTTGTATCTTTCGTTTTTTTTCTTATCTGGGCTTTAACTGTCTTTAATTAGTTGACCAGCCAAGTATCAGCTACAAAAGTTAGTGTTCATTCCCCATAGAGCTTTATATCTAAAGTATTAAAGAAAGAAAATATTTTTTGTCCTTAATTTAAAGAACACAATGTAATGTTTGTTTTAATAATTATTACACTACAGTTTATACCGTGCTTAAGCTCATGTCAATACCATAACTATTTATTTCACTTCGAGTCGGGGGATGTCTTTAATTATGTGTCCATGACTGTATATATATACGAGTACATTTAATCTATACATATAATAAATCTGTAAAAAAAGTGTGTCTGTACATTGAATATATTAAAAAAATAATAATTGGGTGGGGTTTAGAAACAGTAATGGAGCACAAATCCAAAAAAAAAAAATTGTCTGTATGTCTGTATGTCTGTATGTCTGTTTGTTTGTACACGCTAATCTTCGGAACTACTGAACGGATTTCAATGATTTTTTCTTTGTTGTATCAGTATTAAGCCTGGTCAACATATAGGCTATAATTTATCTTCGAAACTTGAAGACCTGATGCAGAACACCAACAGACCAACAAAACTATAAGAGATACAAAAATGGTGCCATGGCAAAAATTGTTTCATGTGATGAGCATTTTCAGCTGAGATAATAAATTTGAAGATCTGGAACACCTTATGTAGAACCCCAAGAGCCCAGCTTCTCTGTACCATATACAGGTATGACGTTTTAGCAAAAGTTGATCAATTTGATAAGCACTTTCTATTGCCTTATACAAATTGAAGATCTAAAACACCTGATGTGGAACTCCAGGGTCCCAGCTAGACTATAGCATATAGAGGTATGACGTTTCAGCAAAAGTTGTTCAATCTGATAAGCACTCTCTGTTGACTTATAAAAATTGAAGATGTAAAACACCTGATGTGGAACTTCAAGAGCAATACTACACTGTCTTAAAATGTATAGAAATGAATGTTATGAAATAGGAATGGTGAATTAAAAAAAGTAATTAGTCCGTCTTTTAGATAACCCTAAAATAATGGACACGTATTTTTTCTTTTCTTCTTCTCACAAACAAATAATAACGAAGATATAACACGCTTGAATTTTGTGTTAAGTCACTGCTTAGTACAAATTTTACATACCCAGACGTGGCGTCACGAGCCCCCACTCTCCGAATTTGTTGCGTTATATGTTATTATTATTTTGTATGTCTCTTCCAGACCTCGGGACTACAGAGTTCCGAATTTTCGGCAGGAAAACGTGGGGCCGAAGCCAACACGCTGAAGCCCTTTTGAGACAACTTTAATGAAATGGTGACACAAAACCGACGATTATCCCTTTATACACTATAGAAATGTACTCAAGGACTATCCCCGTTTCAGTGCTAAACTGTTGCTACCTATGGATGAAAACTACTTGGGCTATTGTGATTGAGATGCTAATGGACTAGGAATGGGGAAACTACGCGAACTATGGATACCTGCCGATGACAATGTATTAGATACATGTAAAAAATGGCAGGTGGAGACTTAGACTCAGACCCCCGGGAATCAGTAACTGAATAGCAACAAGAGGGCAACAGGGACATCATGAACGACTGAAGTGTGAGGATACCTCGGCGGATTTTAAACGCAGATTACGCGCTCCCTGTGGGTCACTTACCACGAGGCACCTATCCTCCGAGCAGGGCTACTAACCCTGCTCCAGCGACTCCACTCTGGACGGCCAAGCCAAGCCAGAGGCGTGAGACCTACTACCGTCATGGTTCACTCCGACCGGCCGGAGATTGGGGACAGTATACTCTCCTTGGAGGACTCAGTATATATAGCCCCGCGGGGTCGCTACTCTCCGTCTGATGACGTCAGATGTCCTGCGGTGCTTATATCTCATTATTATTGTCGTTATTATCTCAAGAGCCTTTATCCCAATTATGTTAGGGTCGACTTCCAGTCACGATGCAACTGAGTACCAGTGTTTTACAAGGAGCGACTGCCCATCTGACCTCCACAACCCGGTTACCCGCTCAACCCAACACCCCTTGGTAAAACTGGTCAGACTTACTGGCTTCTGACTACCCATAACGACTGCCAAGACTGTTCAATGACAGCCGGAACCTACAGTTTAACATCCCCTCTAAATAACGGTCATTGGTATCCAAAATATACGTAGAAAGAAAATACGAACTTAGAAAAGTTGCATTAGCAGGTATTTGCCAGATCTGGAATCAAAGACGCACGCTCATACTTGAGAGATTGGTTCTCTACCCACTAAACCACCACGACTTCCACTAAGTCATCACGACTTTGTCATCTCAGTAACATTTAATGTTTTTTACATAATAATACGTGTAATATTTTTGCCACACACATCTTAAATGCGGACTAATTAGAATCACTACTCTTATCCCTATGGTCACGTCTATTGCTGTTCAGTTCTCAGCGTTTCGTTTAGGTAGTCTGCTGTGCTTTTGCCGTTGAAGTACAAAAATTAAATTTATGGTACGTTTCTGTTGTAATGGCTATGCGTACTATTCCGTTGTTTTCAAGTCAACGGGCCCTTAAAATTCAATATCAGACGATACAGATCTTTGATTTTGCTGACCCCGTAGTCGCTGGCATAAGGGACAGGATCCGCGTACGAAGTCGCGGGCAGAAGCTATCATAAATAAGCTGGAAGTACCTCCAAGCGGTGAAGGCGGTAATAGTTTAGGATAGACTTTCAATGGTGATGGTATATCATCGTCAATTTTACCCTTTTACTACAAAACTTTATAGAATGAATGTTCGAGTTTTAATGCTATTTGAGTGTTGTATTATTTTCCATTTATCTTCGTGACAGGGTAGCTTACTCAGTAACGCGGGGGCGAGGGGGCAGTCAGCTAGATTTTAATTGATCAGGTATCTTCTTCACAATGAAACTATTACCATGGCTAGAAAGAGGTCGAACTAAGAAAATGCGGACTAATTAGAATCACTACTTTTATCCCTATGGTCACGCCTATTGCGCTTAAGTTCTTATCGTTGACGTACAAAAGTTAAATATGTGGAACGTTTCGAATGATTTTGCGTATTCCGTTTTCCCATCAACGGGCCCTTAAAATTCAACATCAGACGATTCAAATATCTTTGATTTTGCTGACCCCGTAGTCGCTGGCATAAGGGACAGGATCCGCGTACGAAGTCGCGGGCAGAAGCTAGTTTTGAATAATTTATTTCATGTTCTTACCTTACATTGCTTTGTAATCACTATCTTTCGTTTATTTCACTTTTATATCTTAAGTTTATATAATGTGTGTTTTACAATTAAAACAGGACCTTTATTCGGTCTGTATCATAAATTTGTACACCTGTTCCAGTTAGAATATGATGATTCTGTTAACTATTGTGTCATCTTGTATACCTACTCATATTCTGTGCAAATAAATTATTCTTATTCTTATTCTTATTCATAATCTTAATTGGTTATAAATGTATGCATCTCCTTTTATTTTGATGTCATTGTCCAACACTTATGTCCAGGCATTAAACCTTTCCCTATCACGGTCTGGCTTAGGAAAGTGAAGCAATGGACCTAAAATTTGATAGAATGAATTAATTACAGGTTGTGCAATTTATGTTTGCGTTTCGTGTTTTGTATGTGCATTAGTTCGGTAAAAATGTTATGATAATGTAAAATTATTGTTAGAGCAAGTTGAAGAATTATACTTTGGAAGGGATCTTTCATAAATTGGATCACATATTATATCGTCAATTGTCATCTTACCTCCTTCTTCACATCCAAAATAGCAATGAGTGCGAGGATTTTTCGGTAATCTCGCCATCGTAATCCAAAAACGTAGCCAAATTTGATCACAATAAACATACACGTCGTAGTCCATAAAACGATGCCGGGGTCAAGCGAAGTAAGTGTATTCGTCGATTCTCGCCGCTGTTTTCAGTGTTTTAGTGATCTTTTGTGACTTATTTTTGTGATTGTGTGTTGTCCTTGTGTTTGTTACCAGTAGTCTAGTGTTATTTAGGTTAATAACTAGGCTTAACAAGCATGGAACTCAATAAACCCCCCGACCCCGATCCTCCCGACATCTCTGCATTTGCTTCCCTTTCCCTCAATTATCCACTCTCCCAATTCGCCGATGTTGCTTGCAGCATCGCGGACTCCCAAACCTCGTCACCCTTGAATGCCAGGAAACGCTCCGGAGATGATGCAAACATTGCCGTGTCAACCCCGCCACCGAAACAACTAAAGAACTTAATTGGCCGCAGCAGGTACTCTGCTACTGATAAGGCACCGTTCATTGTCCACGTCTCTCGATTGAAACCCCAGCCTAACACCGGTACCTCTCTGCATCCAGTTACTTTTGGGATATTCCTGCAAAAACACAACATAACTTGCATTGTTTGCGATGGCGTTAAAAAAGTCGGCAGGAACCGTGTGTCGGTAGAATTCAAATCCCCTCAGGATGCGAATTCATTTATTATTAATAACATCCTTCCCAAAAATAGTTTTGTGGCCTCTATCCCTACTTTCAACATTACCCGCATGGGTGTTGTTACCGGTGTGCCCACTGATCTAAATGAAGAGGAAGCTCAAAGATACCTACAAGTCCCCTCAGGTTGTGGTGAAATTCTAAAAGTGCGACGCATAAATAGGAAAGTGGTGATTGATGGAGTGACAGAATTTAAGGCTACAGAAACATGTGTCCTTACATTTGACGGGCAGGTATTACCGCAAAGAGTTTTCTGTTGTTATACTTCCCTCCCAGTCCAACAGTATGTCTACCCCACCATCCAGTGCCGTAAGTGCTGTAGGTTCGGTCATGTGGAACTTGTGTGCCGGTCTAAACCCCGCTGCAGTAAGTGCGGCCATGATCACCCTGGTGATGGTTGCAGCATTTCTGAGGCGGAGGCATTCTGTTCGCTCTTCTCGGGGAATCATTTTGCGAATAGCAAATCTTGCCCGGAGCTGGGCAGACAGAAGGCCATTAAGACCGTTATGGCTGAGAAGTCCCTCTCATATGCTGAGGCCAGCAAAACTATCCCAAATGTTTCTCGCAACTACGCGAATGCTACAAAAGCAGTCTCTGCCCCCACTCAGTCATACCGCAAAATCGTTTTTCTTAAGCCGAAGACCCATGCCCCTCTATCTTCCTCTTACGATAAAGCTGCTCATCAGCAAATCATTAACTCCCCTGCACCTTCACAGCCTGATGGCTGCGCTCTAAATAACCCATTCGTCAACAATAATACTTCATCATTGATAGAAATTCTTGTTAAACCTTTAAGTACAATTTTATCTTCTAATAATGCACAAATACCGTCCAACGTTGCCTACCAACTAGTCAACTTGCTCTCAAATATTAAAAATGGCGTCTCGTCAAATATTCCTACAATGGAATGTGAGGAACGTGTGGCATAAGAAACACGACCTCATATTCCTTCTCAATAAATTCAAGCCTTTGGCTTGCTCAATTGCTGAGACTTGGCTCACCCCGAGTCTCAGTTTTAATATACCACATTTTTATGTTCTCAGATGTGACAGATCTGATGGCTATGGAGGGTCGGCTCTCCTCGTTAATAATCGTGTTCCACTGTCGACCTTGACACTTTCTGCTCTGGATGGTGATATGAATATAGTAGGTAGAGTAGAAGGTATCACAATTTTATCTGTCTATATCTCCCACCCGCAGCACAGGTTCTTAGCTACTATTAGAGATATTCTGAACAACATTGTAGGACCCGTGCTTGTCATGGGTGATGTTAACTGTCACCATTTTAGATGGGGTTCCAATCGCTGTGATTCCTTTGGGGAAGGTTTGGTAGAAATCTTAGATGACCTAGACCTTTGCATCCTAAATGATGGTAGTCCTACTCGTAGATCCCTTCCCGGACAGCAAAAGAGTTGTGTAGACCTCACATTCTGTTCCGTAGAGTTGGCGGCATCAATTCATTGGCAATGTACTAGCCTTACGCATGGTAGCGACCACTACCCCATTGTCATAACTTTTCTTAATAACACCTATTTAGAGAAAACTTCTCCTCCACTATTGAAGTACAACCTGTCCAAACCTGATTGGTCGAAGTTTTCATCTTTACTGGAGGAGAAAATTAGTATGCTTCCAAATTTAACTTCGAGTTCCCAAGTTTCTTCTGGTCACTGCCATGCTAAGAGTTGTTACGATGGCTTTATCTCGGCCATTACTTCAAGTGCAGACTCTTCCTTTTCGTTGCGTAACAGTGCCAGAAATAAAATCCCGTCACCGCCGTGGTGGGATCAAGAATGCACATCGGCTGTCAAAGAAAGGAAAGAGGCCGAAAAACAGTACAATGAATCGATGAATAGCGACAATCTCCTACGGTACAGACGAGTGTTTGCTCAAAAATACAAAAAATACAAAATACAAACATCTTTATTTCTTTTACAAAATTTTCTTCTTATAATTAGTTGCTGGAGTCTCCTTTTAGGCATGTAAATATGCCTGTGTCAGGAGGCTCCGCTCATCCTTAACAAACTAAAAGCATAGCAAGAGACATGAAAACATATGTTTTGTATTTTAATTATTTAGTGGGTAAGTATTTATTTATTTTAGCCTAAGGTATATATATCAGGAATTGAATTCGGTTACAGTATTAGATGTGTGTGTATGTTGTGTGTGTGTGTATGTGTTTGTGTGTGTATATGTGTGTGTGTGTATGTGTGATGGTGTGTGCGTGTATGTGTGCGCGTGTGTGTGTTTGTGCGTGTGTCTCTCTGTAATCAATGCATGTTTATTCCACATATGACAATAGTTTTTCTGTTTCCTCATAATTTAGGGTTTTTATCCACTTTATCAGTACTGATTTACACTCATGAGAGGTCTTCGAGAAAATCTGCAATATTTTATTAACTTTATTGTAAAGATAAGCTGATCGTTTTTTGTATTGGATACTAGCAAAAGTAGTCTTTGTTTTAGGAACAGTTGTGACTTTGTTTTTCCTACGTTTAGTTTCTATGCAAGGATCATAGGTTAGTGTTTTATGTATTTTTAGTATGGTGTATACAATATACAGGGTTATTGGTAAAACACTAACAACCTTGCAGGACTGTATTACTAACATCATAAACTACAACTTTTGTTCTATGACTTTTTATAAAACATAATAAATTTGCCAAAAACAAACCTACAAGATTCCATTGGTCTATCTAACACATTTCAACTCTATTTTGCTATAGTGATAAAATTTGCACGCCCCTACCATTTCTTCACCAACAAAAGGCCCGATCGAGACCAGTCGAGCGATTAGTCGACCTTAGAGTGTGCGGACGAGTCGAGATTATCACACACTACAATAAATTCGTTTGGTGAAGGGTTTGCATTTTTAGAATGAATGCAAGGTCTTTACCTACCCTACGCCTCCCGCGCACTATTCTCGTACCTAGTCAGACTTTTGAATTGGTAACTCGCTACGCTACGATTTCCCGCCTTTTTACGAAAAGGTCAAATAAAAAAAAACTAAATATCGCCTTCTTCACGTACTGTGTGCCTCGGTGGACGATCACTATCCCTGATAGCATGCCGGAATCGCCCGTAATCTCGTAACCGCTGTGTGGCGGCTAGCATTATTACTCAGCTAGGTGTAGGGATGTATGGGAATCGTATGGCGTATTGGCGACAGGCTTCCGAAACATTGTCATCACACCTAGCCAGCATTCGCACCATTTCCGTGTACTCGACATTTGAATGTCGATACGTCATACTGTAAAGATAATTACGTTCGCACCACCGAATTTCGCTACAATGACACGTATGATGCGACGCGGGCGCATAAAAACGACTGACGGCCGCTCGTAAATAGGTCAAGTTCAAACGCTCCCCCGCCGCCGCCCCAGCCCCGCTCCCCTCCGCTGTCTTTTGTACTACTGTTTACTGTGCTTCGCATAGACTTCGTAAATTTTAGAGCGTACACTTGAAATATTTTAATTTTTGTGTGAAAATTTTGATGAACTAAAATCTGAGAATTATTAAAAGTCATAGAACAAAAGTTTTAGTTTATGATATTAGTAATATGGTCCTGAGAGGTTGTTAGTGTTTTACCTATAACCCTGTATCCCACCAAAAACATTAAATGTAAAAAAATGCCAAGTCTCTCGATGCAGTCTTTCCATCGTAAAAAGTTTTGAGATCTCATAGAAGCCAAGTCCTATTCAAAATATTTTGTAGTTATAAATCAACATTTAGTAATTGTATCAATAGTTTTCTTTATATTATAATTATAGTGACTTGGCAATGAGCACAAGAAGAAACAAATAAAACGGCATATTTGGATTTAATTTTCTTTTGGTTTATCCGTGTCGTCCCAACCGAATTTCGGCAACGGCAGTCAGTCTTAGTGTACTCTCGATTCATTTACTTTCTTAAGCGATGGCCCGTAAGGTATTCTTAATTATTGTATTGGAGCATGTAGTCGGTAGTGACCATCATGATTCACACATAACAAATAATCTGATCACTGGGCTCGTCAGTAATATTTGCACATAATTCCAGGCAGCAAGCAGCTTTTAATTTGTGCTCATTGCCAAGTCACTATAATTATAATATAAAGAAAACTATTGATACAATTACTAAATGTTGATTTATAACTACAAAATATTTTGAATAGGACTTGGCTTCTATGAGATCTCAAAACTTTTTACGATGGAAAGACTGCATCGAGAGACTTGGCATTTTTTTACATTTAATGTTTTTGGTGGGATCTCATTTATTTTTTGTAAGTGTATTTCTTTCTTTTTTTTCACGTTCCATTACACTATATTTACAATTACTACTATAACAATATATTAATAGGGCTTAAACTTATATATATATGCATATATATATATGTATAATAAATAACTAACTAAATAAATATATATCTACTAACTTACAAACTATAAATAGCTAAACTAAACTAAACAACACGTAAAGTTCTCCGAATATCAATTATCACTACAATATTTTTTAGTTTCGAAATGGTTTTTCATAGACAGATGGCGCTATCAAATGAAATTTATCGAATTATTTTGAAGTACTACTTAGACTGCGCTTTGTAACGAAACCATAGCGCGATTCAGACAGGTACAACGCCATCTAGCGAGCGCGCATACAATATTTATCGCAATACAATGGAGTTTTAGCTTTATTAATTTAATGAATTATGAACTTTATGTATTAATTTGTATTAATGATAGTCTATGTATTACATTTATATTATTATTTTCTATTCTATGTATGTATTCATCCAATTGAATAGGTACTTAAACAACGAACAAAGTTAACAATGCAGTCAAAATCCATACATAATGTTCTTGCCAAACCGCAAATATAAAATTGTTTTCTATGACATATTATTTTTTAATGTTTTTATAATTTTTCCTTTATATGTGGCTAATGACCTATCTCGGTGCAAAATTTGAAGTTTCTAAGTCTGCTAGAAGTACCTTAGATTTTTGATGATCTGTCAGTGAATCAGTGAGTCAGTGAGTCAGTGAGTGACATAATGGTGTAACTTTGATCGACCGTAACTCCTAAACTATTAATTCAATCGGCATGTAATTTCGAACTTAAGCTTGTTCTAATGCCTACTATTATTCACCGAAAACCTAAACTCCTAGCTTTGTCCACGTCGAAGATATAGGAGGGGCGAAACAGCCGCGAATCGCTTCGAGAAAAGATGGTACGGCCGTGCCCGTTTTGCTCGAGACTTGGCTGGGGCACTGCCGTGCCCCCAGATAGTTTTCGAACTGACAGTAGGTTGGACACTTCATATAGACTCACAGTAGGGAAACGTCGTTTCTTGTAGTACATGACTTTTATAAGAGCTCTTTGAGCCCTTTCTACATCTAAAAACCGGGTTTTGAGAGCCCCTCCCCATATAGGGATACAATATAAGATTATGGACTGTACTAAAGCAGTATAAATATCATTTAAAAGGTTTTTTTTCGTTTTTGGGGTTATTGGGTGTAGTTTTTGGGACTACATGGCGCAACGATTTAAACATCCATATAAACTTCCGTATCCTAGAGGTAATATGTTCAACTTGTGGGTACCACGATAGTCTCTGATCTAGTATAACTCCTAGGTATTTATAAGAAGACACTTTTTCTATTAATGAGCAGTCACAATGACTTCTTGATGTACTGTCATTTTCATTACATACGTGTATTTTCAATGTGAAATCTTGACCGGGTTGTGTACTATTATTTATGGTAAAGCAAGTGTAATTTGTTTTTGAAGTGTTCAACGTAAGGAGGTTATACTTTAGCCATTGAGCAACTCTAGACATACCAGATTCAGCGTCAGTTTTAATAGAATCCCAGGAGTACCCAGAGAAAACAATGGCAGTTTAGATGGTGGGGTGTCGTGTTCAGAGATAAGTAAATAAACCGAATACTAATTAATACACTTTTATTATCTGACTCCAATTAGGTTACATACGATTTGGTACGGTCACAATATTTAGTAGCGTGCGTCGGTAGTGCGATATACGGGACAACTGAGGAGGCGAACACAATGCAAGTACAGTATGAACAATATTGATGCGTCAACAATTAGTGTAGGTCCCACTACATCATTCCTCCCCTTTTTTTAAAAAAATTTTGACAAAAGATTTTTTTTACAAAAAAAATATTCTTATCCAGTTACTATATAATCCAAGAGGTGATTACAATGTTCACAAACAATATTATTAAATTACAGTCTCAACAAAAATTTGCTTACAGTATACATTTATACAATAACAACTTTGAAACAAGATGCTTGACGGGTTGTGCGATAAGCGCATGTTTGTCTCAGTACTACTGGCTTTGTACCTAATGGCTTAGTGATTAAAAGATACACCTCTCGTGCCTGAGAGTGCGGGTTCAAACTTATGTTCATTATTACAAAGTAAATATCAAATACAGAGTAAAGAATCTATCTTCAAAAAGGACAAAACTTTGATTTTACCAATATAAAACTATCTTAAACTAAGTACAAAATGTTCTTAACCTTTGTGTTATACTCTGTATCTCCTCTCTTGGAGTCATTGTGGCCGGCCGGTACCAACAATACAAACTATGCAGAATGTCCTACGATCGAAAAACAAAATATAACACAATACATCCTGTAGCGTATTTACAAAGTGTACATAGCCAAAACGCATCCATAGGAAACTGCTCGCTGATATTTTGTAATGCTGTTTTTTAATTTGTGATTTCAAAGTATACACGAATTTTGCGTACTGCTCGAGTATAATTCGTAGCTTCGACGTGCACATGCATCTTTCCAATTTATACACGGTCAAATTCAACTATACAAAATTAATATTAGGTAAAGCATTAAATAAAAAAGGCTTTTGAATCTGAGTTTGTTTATTAAAAATGCTAATTAAACAGGCTTCTTTTTGATATCATTATTCGCCCCCAAAAATGTATGTTGCCTTCTAAATTACTAAGTCACCCACAATTAACGAGCATCTAAATAATACTATCTTAGCCACTAGTATCTTCTAAGTAAACCACTCAAAATACAACTCAGCGTGATGGTTATTTTTTAGCATCTAAATTTGTAGCATGCATTCGTTAGAATTACAACTTAACAGTAAACTTCTAAAATAATATTAAATGACACCATAAAATATGTTTAATTAGCTTCTAATTTTTTAACTCAGTACGTTTAAAATGTAAGCAAGCAACATGCAGCAAGCATCGCTTCTGTCACGGCTCCGGTGCTGCGGGGCTCCGGCGGTCCCATGCGAGCTTATCGTCGCAGATGGTTTTCACGCTCGCCGCCGCGGCAGAGGCTGGCCGGCAGAGCCGGCCAGCAAGCCGAAGCTGCGGCTCAGCTCGCAAGCCGCCTCGCCCCTCCGCGCCTACGCGGTTTTGAATTGCACTCTAGGGGTAGGGCAGACAAGACTACGTGGAGTCGGTTTTGCAGCGATTCGTTTTCGTCACTAACTTCAATTATTAATGCAATGTTTTTTAATTGAAGGTTATAAATGGCAATATACTAAAAAGGAGGCCGAGTTAGTAAATTAGATGACAATGTATAAATAATGTTGTAAAATTGGAAGCTTAATCATGTGTTCAATAAATAATTTTGTGGCTGCACTTATATTTCCCATAAAAAAACAACTTATTTAAAAAATATACAAAAAAAAATAATTTACGAGTATTATTAATATTTAAATAAACATTAAATGCTAGGTCGTGTTTTAATCAAAATGGCAGCATGCAACTGCTCGCGAATAGATTGGAATCGTAAAGTTTTTCGCACCTATTCCAGTGTATACACGATTAGTTTGCATGCGGACAAGCACTGTATATTATGGAACAAAGCAAGTTACTTTGACCACTACAAAATATATGCGAGTATTTGCGTACTGCTGCTGTATACATCGGAAGACTTTGTATAAAAAGTGAATTCCAATATATTCGCGACTAGTTTCACACGCTTGCGTACTAGCCATGTATATACTGTAAATACGCCATCCTGTAACTGCCTTAAATCTATGTAATACACTACTCATATTCGTCTATTACAGTTGCGGAACACTTCTAGAGAGTCCGTCTTGACATTTAATGTGATTACATACATAATAGATAACATGAAATATACATAATCTAAGTATATATATACGAAATACGTTAAAGGTAGTTATCATGCCGGGTTACTCTGCTATACATATTAAAAAATAAAATTACACGCTTGGCCTACTCGTACGAATGACCAAGAGTCTCCAGTATCCGACATGATGACGCCATAAAAAATATATATACATTCACTACTGTTTAACATTCACTACACATTCACACAAATATAATATCACTTGAGAGAACGAAGGTTTTTGATCAGAATATTATTATCAAAGCACAACTTTGGCTGTTGACGGCGGACTCATTGTATGTTGAGGTTGCACAGTTTCGACCTTAATACTCGGTAAGGCTACAGAACTGGCTACCATTTCTTTTCTTAACCATTTCCTCACGCCTCTAATGAATCTTCGTTTCAGTGCGTAGGCAAATACCATGATTAACATTATTATAATAACTATCATCACTATGCCAATAATATTTAGCTTATTATGCATATGGGCTACGTTAGATACATTTTCGTTTACAATTACGTTCTCTTTCGTTTGATTAGAACCCATTTTGCTAATTTAATCCACTATACTGATGTATCGTCTCAACGTAAATGAAATTAAAGATCACGATACATACCACAATTTGAAACTAATGTCCTAAATAAATCTGCAAAATTGACATTTTAACAATAAAATAATTTATCGGTATTTCAATGGCTTTTTGCTTACTCGACCAGTTCGCGTAGTATAAACTTTACTATCGGGTTCGTCCGTTTGAATTGTTACTTTTTTCGTAACTTTTCGACAAACGGTATCCCTATTATTACTATTATCAACTACTTTAGATTGCGATTCATCCTCTATTAACATGTACGCTGGTTTCAGACGATCTATAGAAACTTTAGCTTGTCGGTCGGGCAACTGAATACAAAATACTTTATTATCTCTACTTATGACGCGATATGGTCCATCGTAAGGTGGTTGTAACGGTTTCCGTACTGCGTCATTACGGATAAAAATATATTCACAATCATACAAGTCTTTATGCACAAAAATCTTATTTGGTGACTTATTTTTCCTATTAGATGGCTTTAACCCGTCAATTACAACTTTTAACTTATTTACGAAATTTTCTGAATCGCTAATTTTCAAATCAGCTGTATCATAAAAGTCACCGGGTAATCTAATATTACTGCCATACAACATTTGTGCAGCGGTTACACCTGTATCTAATTTTATCGTTGTGCGTAACCCCAACATTACAGTTGCCAATTCGTCAACCCAGCATTTATTGTTTAAGCGAGCCATTAACGCGGCTTTTAAAGATCTATGCCAACGTTCTACTAAACCATTACATTGAGGATGATACGGAGTTGTACGTGTCTTTATAATTCCCATTAAAATCATTAATTCTTTGAATAAGTTACTTTCGAACTGACGACCCTGGTCACTAGTGAGCTTTATGGGACAACCAAAACGACTAATCCAACCTTCATATAATGTTTTCGCTACGATTTCTGCAGTTATCTCTTTTAATGGAAATGCCTCTGGCCAACGAGTGAATCTATCGATAATCGTTAAACAATATCTATAACCTTCTGGCGAGGTTGGTAACGGTCCTATAATATCAATATGTATATGCTCAAAACGTTTAGTACTTTTAAAGGACTTTAAATCAGAAACCGTATGTTTTTGAACTTTCGCTCTTTGACATTTTACACATGTTTTAGCCCAATTACCAATATCTCTATTCATTTCAGGCCAAAAATATCTATCTTTTACTAATTTTTTACTTGTCTTAATACCAGGATGACTTAAATTATGAATAGAATCAAAAGCTAAACGACGAAATTTTTCAGGTAAATATGGTCTTGCACTATTAGTAGACATTTCGCAATAAACATGTTTATCAGTATCGAGTAACGTTACACGTTTTAATATTACTTTACTGTTGTTGTTTGATGTCCTCAATAATTTTGCAAGCTGTTCGTCAACTTCCTGCGCAGTGGCGAGTTCTGCGAAATCTAACGTCGTGGGACATGTTATTGTTTCAACTCTAGATAATGTATCAGCAACTATATTATTATTTCCACTAATGTGTCGTATGTCAGTACTAAATTCACTAATAAACATAATTTGCCTAGTTCGCCTAGAAGTTTCTCTATTGGTACCTATTTTAGTAAACGCGAAAGTTAATGGTTTATGATCTGTAAAGATTATTAATTCTTGCCCTTCAACTAAATTACGAAAATGTATGATTGCTAAATAAATTGCTAAAAGTTCTCTATCATATGTACTATATTTCTTTTGTGTTTCAGTTAATTTTTTCGAAAAATATCCTAACGGTTTCCAATTGCCATCAACTTTTTGTTGCAATACTGCACCTACACTTGTGTCTGATGCGTCCGTCATCAATGACAAAGGTGTATGTGCCGATGGGAAATACAATAAGGTAGCATTTTTAAGATCATCTTTACATTTTTCAAAATTTTCCGTAGCTTCAGGTGTCCAATTGATTTTACTTTTATCCTTACGCCTTGAATTCCCTAAATATTTATTTAACGCTGCCTGATGATCAGCTGAATGAGGTATATGAGCTCTATAAAAATTTAACATGCCTAAAAATCTTCTAAGTTCCTCTACAGTATCCGGCTTTGGAAAATCAATAATCGCTTTAACTTTATCTTCTAATGGTTTAATTCCTTCCGTAGAGACTTCGAAACCCAAAAACTCTAATTTATCTTTACCAAAACTACACTTTGAAAAATTAATCGTTATACCAAATTCATTAAAACGTTCAAAAACTTTTCGTAAATGTTCTCTATGCTGCTCTTCATTTTCCGATGCAATGATGACGTCATCTACGTAATTGAAAAGAAAATCTAAGTCTTGTAAAACAGTATGATGCATAAAACGTTGAAAAGTTTGTGCAGCGTTTCTTAATCCAAATGGCATACGCACGAATTCGAATAAACCAAACGGTGTTATGACGGCAGTTTTCTCAATGTCATTTTCCGAAACTGGCACACAATAATAGGCTCTATTTATATCTAGCTTTGAGAAAACCTTTTTATTATCTAACATATACGTAAAATCATGAAGACGGGGAACTGGATATCGATCAGGCTTGGTAATCGCATTTAAACGTCTATAATCTCCACAAGGTCTAATATTCCCGTCCTTCTTAGGAACAACATGCAAGGGACTTGCCCAAGCGCTTTTACTCGGCCTACAAATCCCAAGCTCTTGCATAATCTTAAACTCATTTTTAGCTTTTACGTACCTGTCTGGTGGTAACTGCCTGGCTCGTGCGTGCACTGGAGGTCCTGTGGTCTCAATGTGATGACAAACATTATGTTTAGGCGTTTCTTTGTACGAAACTGGTTTAGTTAGTTCTGGAAATTCACATAATAAATCATAATAAGGGCAATTATTTACGATAGTTTTCAAAGTGGGCTCACTAGAATTAGAAAGATTGCCTTTGGTGCTTAAATTAGTTACTTGATCGATTAACCTTCGTCCTTTCAAGTCAATTAACAACTGAAAATTAGCTAAGAAGTCAGCACCTAATATTGGTTGCTGTACGTCCGCTAATGTAAATAACCAACGGAATGCTCGTCTTAGGTTTAAATCTAATTCTAAGTACAATGTACCATACGTGTTAATCTGAGTTCCATTTGCGGCAAAGAGTTTATAACAGCACTCACTTGTATTACCTTTCATGTAGGCTACTTTCCGCGGTAACACTGACACGTTTGCACCACTATCCACTAAGAAGTTTAAGCCCGATTTCCTGTCTCTGACACACAGACGGTGATTCCCGAAGGCACGGTCACAGCCTCCCGTCGCAGACTGCACCGACTCTAGTTTTCCGCTGGCTTGTCCTTGTCGTGTTTTTTCTTCCAGTTACATGGATCCACGCATTTAGTTGCCTTGCTGCGATACTTATAATGGTAAAAACATAGCCAATTTGGATCTTCGAATTTCCTTGTGCGACTTCTTGACCCTGACCTGGATCTGTTGCGTCTAAAGTTATTCCTTCGCCAGTTATTTGAACGGCCTCGTGATCTTGACTCTAAATTTTGTAATCTATCACTCAATTTGTTTATTGCCGAAATAATTTGGTCCTGAGAACCCGATGGGCCTGGTTCCTGTTTGACAGTCGCAACACTATTTATGGGAGTCGTTGTTTCCATTATTTTATCCGCTATTGATGCTAATTTCTCTAGATCTTTTTCTTCCGTTACAGCTAAAACTCCTCGCACCGAATTTGGTAAATGATTCTGCCACATAACTATGAGTGTTTCGTTATTTACTCGTCCCCTGGCTAGGTCTTGCATTTTTCTTAGTAATTGTGATGGTTTCTGGTCGCCTAATTCCATTTCGCCAATGAGTTTTTTTACTTGCCGCTCTTCGGATTCTTGATATATAAATATCAACTTATTCTTCAAGGTCTCATATTTATTTTTCTCAGGGGGATCCACAAGGATCTGTATAACTTGCTCAACTGCGTCCGGGGGTAATTTTGAAATAAGGACCTGGTACTTTGATTCGTCGGACATCTTCTGAGGATTTAGAACTGCTTCTGCCTGGATAAACCATGTTCTAGGCGACTTCTTCCAAAATTCCGGAATTCTAGCTGTGATGGAGATGGACGACAGTTGATGTTCTTCAATAACGACCTTCTTGTCTTCAGACGACATTATAATTTCTTAATTTGACGCGCACTAATATTAAGCCGACACTACGTACACTTGTGTGAGTTGCCCCGGTCGTCCGATTCACTGAATTACAAGTCCAAATTCACTGGTTACAGTTCACACTTTCTCCACACGGGGTCACCAATTTAGATGGTGGGGTGTCGTGTTCAGAGATAAGTAAATAAACCGAATACTAATTAATACACTTTTATTATCTGACTCCAATTAGGTTACATACGATTTGGTACGGTCACAATATTTAGTAGCGTGCGTCGGTAGTGCGATATACGGGACAACTGAGGAGGCGAACACAATGCAAGTACAGTATGAACAATATTGATGCGTCAACAATTAGTGTAGGTCCCACTACAGCAGTATCGTCTGCATATGAAAAAATTTTGGCGTTATTGATCTTCATATTACAGAGGTCGTTAATGTAAATTAAGAAGAGGGTGGGCCCCAAGACGCTGCCTTGTGGCACACTACATATTATGCCAATATCATCGCTGATGTACTGTTCCAGTTTAACCCTTTGTTTTCTATCAGACAGATAGTCTTTAAATATAGAGAGCTGTGTACCTCTGATTCCAATTTTTTCTAGTTTTTTTGCAAGGATGGGGAGAGAGACGGTGTCAAAAGCTTTTTTGAGGTCTATAAAGACTGATAGACATTTCTTGCCAACATCAAGCTGTTCTACAACAAGAGTACTAAGAGATGTTACTGCATCCTCAGTTGAAATACCATGTCTGAACCCAAATTGAGATGGGGATAATATGTTGAAAGAAGTTAAGTAATTTAGTAGTCTATTATTTAATAGTTTTTCTATGATTTTAGATATTACCGGGAGAACTGAAATAGGTCTATAATTGTTCACGTCGTCTCTATCCCCACCCTTGAAAACAGGAGTAATAATTGATTTTTTTAATAAAGAAGGGAAGGTGCCCGTTCTAAAACAAAGATTAGTTATAACTGGAGTAATTTCGTGTCTAACAAAGGAGATGGCCAAAAAAACACCCAGAGTCGACAGGAACTTCATATGTATGATTGGATTCAGTATAATTTGTGGATTTTAAAAAGTATTTCAAATCATCTAAAAACCATGGGGTTCTCTTTTTACAACGTTTTTTCGATCAAGATTTTAGTTCACAAAAAAGTTTACTTTTACTGTTTGATGTTCATTAGAAGTTGAATGCAGGCTCGTGATTGGACCGTTTTGCATTGCTAAGTCATTTGTTATATTTGACAATGTCACATGGCGCGATTTTCAAAGACAATTTCTGAAAAAAACGTTTCATAGCCAGTTGTGAAGGTTGCATATAACTGCGAAACCTCTCCAAGTAGGTAAGGTCGGTGCTTAATCGTATCTGGAGTGGTTACATACAAGACCTTTTAATCACTAGGCCAACTCGGAAACCATGGGGTTATTACTATTGGCTTGTAAAATATTAGTTTACTTTGCTTTTTTATGTTCCTTGATGTTAATAATCTTTAAAAGAAACATTAATTCAACATAACCTATTTTAACTATATTATGAAATAGCTCCTATACCCCATGGATTTCAGGCTGGATTTTTTGGCACCATCAAAGGTCTATCATAAGGAACCTATTGGTAACCATTTCATTGCTGTCGAATCTGGGTTTTTTTTCTATGAAAATTTGGCCATCTCCTTTAATGAACCTAGTAGAAATGTTGTCCCACCCCGGGGCGCTGTCAGATTTCAGATTTATTATAATGTTATTAACCTCATCAACTTCAGCATCATACAGAGTGAAAGACTGAGGTTGTGTTGGAAGCTCATTAATATATTGATTTTGATCATCCACACTCGTATTCAATTTAATGTCCTCAGCTAGCTCTTTACCTATATTAGCAAAGAAGTTATTAACAAAATTTGCAGACTCCACAGGAGACCGCTTTAAATAGGTCAATTCCGTGTTTAATTTCCTAGATTTAGTAGTATAAGTTATAGCTTTAATATTTTTCCATAGCAATTTGTTATTTTTAATTGATTTAGTAAGCAGTTCTTTTTCATATTTTCTTTTTATTTTTTTTATTAGATTATTGCAATGATTTCTATATCTTGTGTAGATATTTTTTTTAGTTTCGTTGAAGGGGTCATTACGAGTCTCTTTTTGTAACTTGTTTCGATTTCTAATACATCTGAGAATGCCAGCAGTTATCCAGGGTTTTATTATTCGTTTATTACTTGGAATTTTTGTAGTTATAGTATTGTTTTTTATAGAATCAATTATTCTCTGAGTAAGGCAGTCAGTTAGTATGTTAGGGTCACTACATAAAAGTAGATCTGTTAGTTTATTTTCTTGTAAATATGTTAGAGCCTTGTCAAAATCTGTGGTAGTTTTGATTTTAGGTGCATTTTGATAAGCTTTAATTTTACTTAACGAAAGAAATGTTGTGAAATGGTCAGTTATGGAAGTATTCAAGATTGCAATAAGTGCAGTGATTTTACTCCTTTTTATTTTGAGCATATAATGGTCAAGGCAGTTCATATTCATATTATTTATTTGCATTCCACAATGTTTAAAGTAGGTGTTACAGTTAGGCTTAGAGCTAGGTACAATTGTGGACCCTGTAGGGCACAGCAAAATAAAATAAAACTTACAACTAAAATTATTATTATTAAATCTCTATAGATTGAATAATAATAATTTTATATTTTTCATATATACAAAAAAATACAAAATACAACAATTGACTTATAGTCTTATAGGAACAAGCGTGAGACTAGACAATAAGGTATACCGGTACAATTAAATAACACGTATTTGCTAATAATTTAAAAGAAATAAAAAAGAAAAAAATACTGTAAGGTCGGAAAGTGTGATGTGTTGTTATGTGGTGTGTTGTGTGTAGACTATATCTTTATCATTCATGTATTCGTTTATTGAGTAGTAGGCTTTGTTGATGAGGATGTTTTTGAGTGCGCGTATGAATTTAGTTTCGCTAGTTTCATTTTTTAAAGAATCTGGTAATTTGTTGTATAGTTTGATAGCCATTACATAGGGGCTATTGGTGTGAAGTGTCATGTGTGAAGAGGGAAGCATTAACATGTTTTTGTGTCTAACTGGTCGATCATTATGTTTATTTCCACGGGTTATGAAGAAGTTTGCATCTCTTCTTACGAATTTACATATTTCTAAGATATAAATAGATGCTAGTGTTAATATTTGATACTTAATAAAAATAGGTTTACAGCTGTCGGTTTGTTCTATATTTTCTATAATTCGTATTAATTTCTTTTGGAGGATGAATAGGGTATTGGCGTCGGTACTGTTTCCCCACATAATAATGCCGTAGCTGAGCCATGAGTATGCGTAGGCGTAGTATGTGGTGATAGCAGTTTGTATGTCGGTGGTTTTCTTAACTTCTCGTAGTGCGTAACAGAATTTCGAGATTTTTGAATGTATATGTTTGATGTGTGGCTTCCAGGAAATGTGTGTATCTATGATCAGGCCTAACAACGAGAAATCGTTAACAACTTCTATTTTAGTATCGTTAGCTGTAAGGTTGATTTTTATCGGAGCTTTTTGACGTGGATGGAAAGTCATTATTTTTGTTTTTTTGTAATTTATTTCCAGATTGTGCTCAGTTAACCACTTTGTTGTTTTGTCTAGTATTATTTTTAACTGTTTGTTGATATCGTTGACGTTCTGGCTAGTGGTTAGTAAGGATATGTCATCTGCGAATAGCACACATGGTTCTTCCATTATTTTTGGTAAGTCATTAATATAAATAATGAATAGGAGACATCCTATGACACTGCCTTGTGGGATTGACGCATTAATGATCTTTTTGTCGGATCTGACATGTGTAATTTGTTTGCGGTCGTGTTCAAAGTAATCTATTTCGACATATTGCTCTCTGTCTTTCAAGTAAGATGAAAACCAGTTATGCGTTATACCGCGAATCCCTATACCGTGTAATTTTTCTAGAAGTATTTTAAATTGCACTTTGTCATATGCTTTGGTCATATCTAAAAGTATTCCTGCTGCGTATTTCTTGTTATTAAGGGCATTCATTATGCTGCGGGTTGTTCGAAAGAGATACCGCGGCCCTGGTACATAAAAGGCCTATGACGGAACACGACGATTTTAGTCAGTAAGAGTCTGACACTCCCTCACCGCTGCTAACCCACAGCGGGAGGGGTCATTTGATGATTTTACGTCGATAAAAAAAAAAAAAAAAAAAAAAAAAAGGGCATTCATTATTTCCTGCATATATTTATAGACTGCCAGGGATGTGGATCGTTGTCTACGAAATCCATGTTGCGCTTCGTCAAAAACTTTAAATTTTTCACAGAAATTATAAACGCGGACACACATGGCTTTTTCATATATTTTAGATGACGTGGGAAGAAGAGCTATTGGTCTGTAATTGCCAGGATCGGTTTTAGTATTTTTCTTATGTACTGGTTTGATAATGCTTTTTTTCAATTGATTTGGAAAAATGCCTTCGTCGAAGGACTGGTTTATACAGACGCAGTAAGGTACCGCGAGTTCCTCAGCACATTGCCTAATTAATGAGGGGGGTAACTCGTCTATACCGTGGCTTTTTTTATTCTTTAGAGATTTTATAATTCTTTCTGTTTCTCGGATATCTAAAGGACGAAGGAAGAGGGTATTTTCTATACGGTTAAGGACAGGTACACCCTGGTCTTCACTGCTACTAGGACACGAGGATTCTTCACCTATTTTTGCAAAGAAGTTATTGAATTGGTTAACTATTTCTTTAGGGTTTTCTATTAAAGTGTTATTTATTTCTAATTTTATGTTATTTTTATTCGAACAAGTCTTTTTATTAGTCCGTTCGTTCACTATACTCCACATGGCTTTAACTTTATTTTGTGAAGTTTTTATTTTATTGATATATTGTAATTTTTTGGATTGATTAACTACTTGCTTCAATAGTTTTTCGTACTTTTTATAGTAGTTTTTTAATACGTCGCTATTTGACTTTAAACATAATATTTTCAGTAACCTTTTATTTGTGCACGAATGTTTAATGCCTTTTGTTAACCAGTATTTTTTAAAAAATGTTCTTAATTTTATTTTTATTTTAGGTATGTGTTGGTTAAGGGTGTCAATTAATATTTTGGAGAAGGCGTTGTAGTTCTGGTTTGCGTCCCGTGACTCTATTAAGACTTCTCTCCAATTAATGGATTTTAAAGCAGATTTGAAAGATTGTATATTTGTTTTAGTATATAGGCGTTTCTCTGTGTACCATAGTGTTTGTTTTGGTTGTTGTGGGATATTGAGATCTATAATTGTGCAGCAATGATCTGAGAATCCTAGATCCTCTACTGATGAATTTGAATCTGTAGTAATAAAATTCGTAAATATAAGATCTAAGCATGTCGAGGCAGTTTGTGTTATATGTGTTGGATGTTTGATGTGTTGTGTGTATTTATATTCGGACATAAGATCTATAAACTGGTTGCACTTAGTATCATTTTTTAAAACATCTATATTGAAATCCCCGCCGAGAACTACGTTATGCTTGGAATATTTATTATTTATATAGTTAAGTATAAGATTGAGTTGACTATACAATTTTATTTCTTCTCGTCTGTTCCAATACATTACTACGAGCATAAGGTTATCGTCGGGTACTTCAATTGCACATACCTCTAAAATATATTCAAGAGACATTTTTGATATATCAGTCCTATCAATATAGTTAATGTGGTCTTGAAGCAGTATACAAACGCCGCCACCTCCACGATTCTCTCGACAGAAGGAAGTTGCAACTTTGTAGCCACTGAAATTGATCATGCTTAGTTTATCTCGTGATAGCCATGTTTCAGATATGCATATAGCTTTGTATGTAGGATTTTCATTGATGAATGCTTCTAGTATATGTTGCTTGTTAAACAGACTTTGAAAGTTTTGAAATATAATTTTAAAACGGTGGTTGTTGCTATCAGTCTCTGTAGGTTTCGTTTGTGTCTCGAAATGTCTGGTTGTTGTATGGTTCTGGATTTCTACTGATATTGTTATCATTCCTTTGTGTATTTTGGATGGTTCTAGATGTACTCTGCGTCGAAGTTTCACTTTCTAAGTGGACAAGTTTCCCTTCTATATATAGCCGGTTATTTCGAATTACTGCATTTAGTCCTTTGTTTCGTGCTACGAGCATTTTATCTCTCAATATTTTTCTTTCATTTCGAGCTTCTTCACTTAAGAATTCTGATACAGTCAATCCTGTTCCATAGAAATATTGCCTGTTTTCTATTATATATTTGGTCATTCTTTTACTCATTAGCTCGATGACTAAGGGACGATTTCGATGATCGAAGTATCGCCCAATCCGGTTTGTATCCTCGATGTATCCCAGAAGGTCAATACCTAGGATATCCCAGCAGATAGTTCTAATCCTTTCGTGCAGTTCTTCATTAGTTTCCTTGTAGATTTCCATTAATCCATATAAAACTATCTTTTTTTTATTTTCTGGTTCATATTGTATTGTAGGGTTGTTATTGTGTGTTAGTAACTTTATTTCTTTCTTTAATGTTTCTGTATCGGTTTTTAGTTTTTCTATTTGGCTATTTAGTTTTTCAATTTCTATCTTACGCTGTTCATTTTGTGAAGATAATTCACTCGTTTCCTGTTTAAAGTCATCTCTTAACTTTGATATTGCCTTGTTAATTTCGGTTTGAATTGTTGTTTTTATTTCTAATATAATGCTGGTGTTATTTTCTTTAAGCTTTAAGGATATCATTTCACTGAGGCTGCTTAGTGTTAACTCTGGTTCCATATTTTTTCCTTTATAAAAAGTATCGCCAAATATGCTTCCATCTTGTGAACATACAGTTTCGTCGTGCATTTGTTGGCTAGGTTTTCGTCGGAAGGTAACATTTGATCCCGGTGAAATATCAAGGCTGTTATCCATTCGTTGGGATCTTGCAGGTGTATTAGAGTTAATGTTCTTGGGTTTTTTACACTTGCATTCCTGGCATTCCCATATCGATTTGTTCCCGCAGTTCATACGCAGAAATTGTTCTTCACAGATGTTTGCACATTCTAGGTCATAGCATTTTTTACAGATAGAACATGCTATATTATTTGCATTTATTAATTTTGTATTGCAACCTGCACAGAGCGCCATCTTGCGGGGATGTTTGTGGATTAATGGATTGGTCCTTGCGACTTGCCAATTCACTTTTGAGTTAAGTGGCGTTTAAAAAACTTGCACTATTTGTCACTAGATGTCACTGTTACAAAAATGGACCAACTCTTTGTTCTGAGATTTAAAAGATAGAAAATTAACGGTTTTAATTTATATCAATTTCGGGAATTGTTATGAAATTGATAAAAGTGTAGCACAGTTTGAGTTTTTGCACAGTATATGTTCACAATAACTGGTTTCACTATTAATTATGTCAGTATTATTGACAATGTTAAAGTTTTAAGTCTCTGGGGTAACACTTATATTACAATAGTTTTTTATCACTTAACTATTAAATTGTCTCGAGATAACACTATCTGGTCTTTTTTATCACTTAACACGTAAGATTTAAGGATTTACTGGTTAAATAACACTTTGAAACTATTTTTTTTTTTAATTTTTATAACGGAGCTTGTAATTGTATGTATGTAAATTAATATCCAATAGCCTCTGGCCTCTGGTAGGTAATGAATGTCCAGAAAAGATGCTGTGGGCGCTAAGCATATTTAGATAATACGCCCTATTTTTATACTCATAGGAGTTGTCTGTAGGTTTAGGTAATAAATTGATATTAGGGGTTAAAGTATGAAATTGCCGTTTTATTCTAGTAGGTTTTTGAATTGCCATAGAGTCTTCATGGTTTGAGGTTTTCGAATGAAACTTTTTTCACGTGGTTTCTGTGATGTTCTTCTTTTAAAAAATGTGAAACATTTGATTATCGATGTTCAATTGTTTTTGTTATTCAACTTAAACAAGAAAGATGGACACTGCGAAAATTTGAGTAATTTTTGAATATGAATTCCGACGCGGAAGTAAACGGCAGAAACAGCCCGCAATATCAATGCTGCATTTGAAGAGGTGTCTGCTAATGAACGCACCGTGCGATTTTGGATTAAACGCTTTCGTGGTGGAAACTTCGACTTGAAGAACGAGCCATGAAAAAGACCGCCTGACAGGTGATTAACGAGAAATTAAGAGAGACGGTGAACGCCGATCCTAGTCAAACTACCCAGATACCCATCCGAAGACGAATAATGTTGAAAAAATTAGCAGTAAAACAGCCACGACTCATGAATCGACCTTCACCGTTATTGCTCCATGACAACGCGAGGCCTCATACAGCAAAAGAAACCGTTTTAACTCTTCAGGAACTGCAGTTGGAAACTATTCGTCTTCCTCCATATTCGCCAGACCTTGCTCTAACGGACGACCATTTTTTTTTGTGATTTGGACAATTATCTGCGTCACAAGAAGTTTCTTTCCAGGAGGCAAATCAAAATTCTTTCACACAGTTTGTGCAGTCTAGATCCTCAGAGTTCTATCGTAACGGCATAAATGACCTTCTTATTAGATGGATACGGACGGACGCAATGTATAGATAATAATGGCAACTATTTTGATTAAATAAGTTTGTTAAAAATTAAAAAAAATTACAATTTAGATTTTCAGTACAAATCGGCAATTTCATACTTTAACCCCTATTATTTATGTCACCCGTAATAATTATGTTTTTATTTTGCGATCTCAGGGTAGATAAGTAAGTGTCTAGGGAGTCAATGAAATTTTCAGCATTTTTAAATGATGGTGAGCGATAGGTGCATATGATTATGTTATTCAACACTTCAACTTGAAGACAGGAGGCTTGAACTAATTTTATCTCTTTGACATTCGGTTTTAGGCTATTTTTTATATGAACGACCACTCCGTCGTTTTGATTAAGTTGACATGTAGTTAAAAATGAGCAATATTTATCCATATTAGGGATAGGTTTATGGGCGCTAAGCCGACATTCTGTTAGTACTATAACATCAGTTTCAAAATTAAAACTAGTTAAGTTTACTAAGAAATCATCAAAATTGTGGTATATACTTCTAATATTTTGAGCTATAACCGTAAAGTCACTTTTATTGGCCTTATAAAGCTTAGTAAATTCCGTACAGTCACATGCTATTGCTTTTGCTATATTTAAGTTGTCTATTTCTTGTATATTTTGAATGAGGTCACCCATTTATCAAAGTTATAGGAACTAATTTTATTAAACGATGGTGCTCATTTTGTTTAGGCTGATTAGTATTTAGTATTATTAATTTATTAAGTACCGTTAGTTTTAATTTATTGCATAAACTTACATTAATTATAATATTTTTATGTGGATAATAATAATGGAGTGGAATGGAATATATGGAATGTTTACTTTTGTGTTGGTCTGTATACTGTGTAATATAGATATGTGTGTGGATTGTTTGAATTGTGTGTTGACTGGTATGTTGTATGATATAAATATGTGTGTGTATGTAGATATTTTGAATTTTGTGATTATATTGGAACAAGTATGAGGTGTACCATGGCTTTTGTGTTACAGTCAAGATAAAATTAATTTGATTTAATAACAGATTTAAAGAAAATATTATTCTACAATGATATTGACAATTTAGATTTATAGTATTAAGAGATATTATGAAAACCGTTACCAAAGCGGTTAAAAAGGCATTATTTTGAGATATGCTTAAAAGGTTATTACCAGGGTGTAGTCAATTTTCCGCCATTAGTAGTTGCTGTATTTGGGCTTCATTTATGATGTTTATAATAGGCGATGTTTCAGTTTTTCGGACATATACTTTCCCGTAAGCAGTCCAGCAAAATTTGAATCCCTTGGACTTTGCTAAATCCCGTGCGAGGAAGTGGAGTCGTGATCCCCGAAGCGTCAAGTGTTCAGACACAAATATTGGAGTGTCCTCAGAGGTTCGGAGACCGAGATGCTTCGCACATAATTTGCTCTTATGTTTGATGTTAAACTCTTTACTTAATTTTAATATTTCTGTTTTCCGCAAAGTTGAGTTGGTTTCAACTATGATTGAAGTATTGAGGGTGTCCATCTTCTTACCTCGGATTCTATAAATGTCATTTACATCTGTAGCGCTCATATTACTTCCCAGGTTTTTTGCAAGGCAGGTCACAATATCCAGTAGATTTTCTTTAGTTTCATTTTTAATTTAACGTACCTAACGTTTTTAATTTCAAAATTGCTTTTACGTTGACTTTTCTGTAACTCCTCAATTTTATCCTCTAATAAGATAATGCATTTCTTGTCCTCTTTAGCCTGATTTTCCAAAGTATCAATTTTCTTTTTGAAATCTTCATTTTGTGCTTTGAGGAAAGCAACAGAGTTTTCGATATTCTGATTAACCTCTCTAATTTGGTTTAGTGTCACCTTAATATCTTGAAGTTTTTCTTGGTGTTTGTCGAGAAGAGTAATCATCATTTGTTTCATGTCTTCCTTGAAGTTATCAAAATCAGACTTATATAAATCTGTTAGCGACCGCTTATTACGATTGGAAACATAGTTTGGTGGTGTTTTATCTGTATGGGTCGCACTTAGATCTGGGTCCGACATTGAGATGTTCATCATAATGTTATTTTACTGCAGTCGTGAAATATAGATTGGAAATAATGGTTATAATAATAAGCGTAAGCGCATACACAACTTTTGCAAGGCAAGGTTCGTGGTAATTATTGCTATCCCTCTCACAAAACCCGCGAGGGGAGACACCTTATGTCTGTAGGCACCAAGCGCAAGCAGGAGGGACCGATTCCACAGCAGAACCAAGCGTGCGAGACACTGACGGCGGTTCAAAGTTTCATATATCGAAAGGTCTTACTCGTTGGTCGATGCAAAAGTGAAAGGCATGCTCGACGTCCAGTCGTGCGAGACACCGGCGGCTTTGCAAAGTTCCGTAAGCGAGGGGTCTTGATCACTGGTCGATCACAGGACACCGATATAAACACGCTCGAGCACAGCGGCGGTTGCCGAGGAAGAGGATTGCTCAATCTCGGCGTCTTCTTCATAACAAGAAACGTCGTGGTTGGGTTAAGTTTTGCACCTCTCTATCCCCTTCCACTCCCATATCAGCAGTATGGAAGAGCATTAATCGTTTTAGGCGAGGCTGCTCTCCATCTATCTCGTCCCCCATCACGAGAGAAACTGCTGAATCCTTCTTCGACAAAATTGCTCCAGCCTATGTTCCTTCATTTCCAGAACTTCTACTACCGTCTGTAAATATTTTGGACGATCCTATGAATGAACCATTTTCGTTGGAGGAACTTGATGCGGTGTTACGTCATGTTAGGGATTCCGCCCCAGGCATAGACGGCATACCGTACTCATTTGTAGCTCATTCCGGTTCTCAAGCTAAGCAATACTTCCTGGAAATTATCAATTATTGCTATCAATATGGTTGGGTTCCTGACCAGTGAAAAGTCCAAATAGTTATTCCGCTATTGAAACGTGGCAAGACTGCTGATGATCCGAATGGCCTTAGACCAATTGCTTTGTCCTCAGTGTTGGCCAAATTACTGGAACACTTAATTAAAAATAGGCTTGAGTGGTTGGTTGAGTCTAGGGATTTACTGCCGAGCCACCAGTTTGGCTTTAGAAAGGGGCTTAGTACCATGGATAGTGTGGCAATTTTGGTAACCGATATCCGTACAGCCTTTTCCAAAAATGAATCTGCTGTAGCCGCATTCCTTGACATATCTTCCGCATACGACAGCGTTCTTCTTCCAGTCCTCAGGCAGAAATTGCAACAGCTGAAGATTCCGGGTAAGATGGTACAATGTATATATGCGTACTCCTTATGTCTCGCTCATTAATGCTCAGAGTGCAGGGGGAGGTATTCGAGGTGAGACAGACATGGAAGGGCCTTCCTCAAGGCTCTGTTCTAAGCCCTTTGCTTTACAATCTTTACACGGTAGACATTGGCTCCAGCCTTAATTCTGATTGTCACTTACTGCAATACGCTGATGATCTGGCGTTGTATGTTGTCAATCCATCCATCGAAGATGCTGCCTCATCTCTCTGTCTCTCCCTGGACTCTCTGCACACATGGCTTCTGGACCATGGTCTCTCATTATCTGCCCCAAAAAGCTCGGTAGTGATTTTCTCCCGAAAACGAATGATCCCTCAGGTCTCAGTGAACATCCAAAGACAAGGCATTCCCATAGCCAAAAAGGCGAAATTTTTAGGAGTTTATTTAGATTCTAAATTATCCGGTATTCACCACATAAATTACCTAATCAAAAGATGCGAACGAGTCATCTCCATTTTGAAAGCTCTCTCTGGGGTCTGGTGGGGCACACCCCTTCACTATGAAATTAATTTATAATGCTTTAGTTCGTAGCATTCTGGATTATGGGTCACACTTGGTGATCCCTGGTAACAAAGGTGCCTTGGCCGGCTTAGATAGGATACAATCTCAATGCCTTCGGATCATCACAGGTTGCATGAAGTCGTCGCCTATTAACGCCATACAGGTCGAATGCGCTGAACCTCCTTTAGCCCTGAGACGTCAGTACCTTGCTTCCCGTTTTGTGTCCAGGGTTATTTCTAAATCATCCCACCCTCTCATCCCAAAACTCAGAGAGCTTGACACTCTTTGTAACAGCTCAAAATATTGGGAACATAAAGAAATCTCCTTATTCCTGAAAGCATTCCGATTTTTTCAAAATTTAGAATCCCCTATTGCATCACATCCCAGACTTCCTTTATTTAACTACCCCTATGATGTACTTTGCTTCACTCCTAATATATTTTATAACATTGGCATATCTAAAAACTCCCCATCGGCAAATTCGACCTTTAATGCGGTTTTGGGTGAACGATGGACTGGGTTTCAAAGGTTCTTCACGGATGCTTCCAAATTGAATGGTGGTTATACTGGAGCCGCGGTTTATTACCAGAACTCAAAAATTTATTATGAAATTCAGATGCCCAAAGGAGTCTTCTATATTTACAGGCGAGTGCGTGGCATTATTGGAAGCTTGTCACTTTATAGAGTCCCATGAGATCAACTTCGGAGTTATCTTTACTGACTCCCTTAGTTGTCTCCAAGCCCTATCCCAGAATTCCTTTAGAACCAAACTTCATTGCCCTATTATCCTAGATATCAAAAAGTCCCTTTTCTCTTGCACTAGGCAAGAGAAAGTTGTCCACCTAGTTTGGATTCCCAGTCACTGCGGTATAACGGGAAATGAATGTGCCGACGCATTGGCTAAAGATGCATGCACATCTGAATCAGCGGACCTTTCACACTTCTCCCTTCAAGGGCATGACCTACTAAACGTACCTAAATTGAGTCTTGAGACCTCGTGGCAGGAATGGTGGAATATCTCCAGCAGAAAGAAGGGTAGTTCATACTACGCTATCCAACCGGCAGTAAAATCGAAACCGTGGTTTACTCATTTTAAAAAATACCCTAAACAGGTTATTTCAGTTCTATGCAGGATACGTTTAGGACATTGTTGTACTCAGGTCTTCTTGCGCAAAATTCGGGCACAGGACTCATCTCTCTGCGAGTGTGGACTGGATGAGGGTTCCCTGGACCATATATTTTTTAATTGTCCCAATAACTCATCTTTTGATTTATATGGTCGCCTCCAAAAACTGAAGTTTCCTCTCCCTACTAATTTCCGTTCCCTCTTAACTTATTCCTGTCCAGAACTGCTCCAGGCGCTATCGATGTCCATCCATCGAAATAATATTAAATTATAAACTGTGGCCTATTTATTTAGACCACTGTTTGTATAGACGTGGTATATGTTACTTGTTTTATGTTACTAACATTTTGTTATTATTTATATAAGTAAATGTATTTCTGTTTGTTTCTGTGCCGTCCTACTAACACGATAAGTTACACAAGTTTGACTACAACATCAACTTAATTTTATCTTTTTGTCAATTACAAGCACTACTTGCTTCTCCTTCCACTGTCATTGGCAGAATCGTCGACGTTTGCATCGACATGGATTGCCATAAATAAAAATAGAATAGAATAGAAGTGTATTCGTCGGTATCCGTTTACGAAAAGCCAAGTAACTGTCTGAAAGAAGCACTCTCGGGGTCCAGGAAACACGCGATGGTCAATGAAAAAGAGAAATTACACGGAAAACTCGGGAAACTCACGGCACACACAAACACAACAAAAACTTTTATTTACCCGTAATGGCCGTAATGTTACCAGTGTTGCCATTGGAAAAATAAGTAATAATCTATATACAATGTGTCCCGGGGATAAGTGACCGCCCGAAATTTTTTGAATATTTGTACAAAATTAAGGATAATTTCTTTTATATTTTTGAAAAAAATCATTAAAAAATTTTTATTGTCAGGCCTGTTAATAACAGGCTTTGCTCATTTTTAACCGAGTAGGAGTCAAATTTCAACTGACTGTATTTTTGCATTTGTTTGAAATAGCAGCAAACATTGTTTTGAGCTATTGTAGGAAATATCATGTAGTTGATTAATAAATTAAAAGAAAGTGATATTTAGGGGGCATTTATTGGACTTATTTTGGAAAAACTGAATTTTTATTTTCTTTTTTTTCTAATAAATGTTTTATTACATTTTTGTTATGTTTGATAATTTTAATTGATAAACTATGATGTCGGCTAGTCAATAAAGAAAAAAGAATTTAAAAAGATGTAAAAACTTAGGAAATATCTTAAAAAAACTGCAGCACGTCACAGTATTTACAAAAAAAAATAAAAAAATCATTTAAAAAGAACCAAAGGCGGTAAGTCCCAAATATAAAGGAAATTATCCTTAATTTTGTACAAATATTCAAAAAATTTCGGGCGGTCACTTATCCCCGAGACACATTGTATATAAAACAAAGTCGTGTTAGTTACTGCACTTATAACTCAAGAACGGCTGAACCGATTTAGCTGAAAATTGGCAGGGAGTGACACATGATAGTATTTGTCACCATCCGGCTGCGGAAAAAGTTTCCCCGAGATGGAGTGATTAGACAAAAACCAACTTTTTTTTTTTTTTTTTTTTTTTTTTCCGACGTTAAAAATCATCAAATGACCCCTCCCGCTGTGGGTTAGCAGCGGTGACGGAGTGTCAGACTCTTACTGACTAAAAACCGTCGTGTTCCGTCATAGGCCTTTTATGTACCAGGGCCGCGGTATCTCTTTCGAACAACCCGCAGCCCCGGCAGGCCTTGGCCCTGCTGGGCCCCGCTGGGGTTGCTGACATCTCTTTGAGGAGCGCGTGGAACAACGCGCGCCGTCGACACGGGTCTGTCGTCTAAGTAGACAGAGGGACGATGAGCCATCCGAACTCACCGCCCACAGACCCACGCCTACGGTGGCCGGGAGTCATCTCGCGACACCCGGCGCCCATGGTGTCTACCTGGTCCAGCGCGGCGGCCGGGATGAGAGGTGCGAACTCTCTGGCGTTCCGCCTCCTCCTTCTCGAGCATGAGCTTCGCAGAAGGAGGCGACGGCATCCCATTCCCTCTCGCCCCGGACCATGGCCTGAACCAGGGCCGGACGCGAGAGGTCGCCGCCGCCCAAAGCCTCGACGAGGACTCGGCGGTGCCCTTTCCATGCGGGGCACACCTAGACTGTGTGGTCCACCGTGTCCTCGGGGCTGTCCGCACAATGGTGACACCCGGGCGCCTCCTCACGACCGATGCGGTGCAGGTACCTCCCGAAACAACCGTGTCCGGTGAGGACCTGCGTCATGCGGTACGTGAGGGCGCCGTGACTCCTCCCGAGCCACTCCTCAAAGAGGGGACTTACCGCCACAATGGTGGCGTGCCCTGCACTGGGTTGCGACAGTCGCTCCCTCCAGGCCACCATGAGATCGCGCCGGAGCTCCGCCCGCTGCGCGACAACTTGCCGCGGCAACGGGGTTTCCCCCCGGCGCTGAGCCTCCTCGCGCCAGTCGTACAGGCGCAAGAAGACCCTCGCCTCCAGATCCCATGGTGGCAGTCCAGCAAGTAGGCCAGCTGCTTTACGAGAGATCGTGCGGTACCCCCGGATTAGCCTAATGGCTATCACCCTTTGGGGCACGTTCAGGTAGTGTACAGCCCGCGGCCGTACCGAACGTGCCCATACCGGGGCCCCGTAAAGGGCCATGGACCGCATGACCCCCGCGTAGAGTTTGCGGCAGGGGGCGTTTGGGCCTCCCAGGTTGGGCAGGAGCCGCTTGAATGCAGCACCTGCCTTCTCCAGTTTGGGGCCCAAACGTCGGAAATGCTCGACGAAGTTCCACCGGCCGTCGAGGACGAGTCCCACGTATTTCATCGCCCTCTCGACGCCGATGGTAACCCCCCCCCCCCCCACCGTGACCTGGGAGCCTGAAGGTGGCGCGTTCCGAAGCCCATGAAAGCACATGGCCTCGGATTTGTGCAAGGCCACCTCCAGGCCCAGCAGCTGGATCCTCTCGATGACTGTCGCAACCCCGAGCGTCATTATGTCGGCCGCCTCCTGGTGCGACCTCCCTTGTGCCAGAACCAGCGTGTCGTCAGCGTAGCAGACCACCAGAGATGTTCCACAAGAGCGGCCCCAGTACCGACCCCTGCGGAACACCGCACGACATTTCTCGCCGGTTCCATTCCCCGTTGTGACCAGGGTAGATGATGGACCTATCCGACAGATAGGCCTCGACCACGCGACGAAGGTAGGTCGGCACCCGGTGATACCGGAGTGCCTCCCTAATGCAACTCCAGGGAAGGGTGTTGAAGGCGTTGGCGATGTCAAGAGACACCGTGCGGCCGTTGGTAGGCTGGTAGTCAGGCTGGCCGACAGGTAGGTAGGTAGGGGTCCAAATAAAGTACACAATTTGGTAGAAATTGAGACTTTATTTAAGCCAACTTCTGTTGCCCTAATCACGAATAGATCTTGAGGTAGAAGGTACACTGGGAACACTGGCCTGAACCGTGGCGTAGCTCCGACGACGGCCCAGCTCCTTGCCAGGTTGCACTGCCAGGTCTCCAGCAGGACCCAGGTAGTTCCAGACAGGATCAGGTCTGGTCTTTCACTCGCCGCCAGGTAGAAAGATTGCGTAGCGAGGGTTTAAAGAAGAACGTAGAAATATCCAACGTAGAAAATCCCCACGTAGAAAATCCTGGAAGCGCAGAGACAAGGCTAGCATTAGCAGAGCTTGGGCCACGTTGCCGGGTCCAAAGGTCACAGTGTTCCAGCAAACAAAGTGAACAAAGAACAGCTGCTTTAGATAGAAATTTAGCAAGAAGAACACCTTACAATAGAAGTTAAGCAATGCATGGAAACTTACCCCAGCGGGATTTCCGATTATAATGTGTCTAGCACAAATAAGTAGAAATTAGGCAGGTACGCAATAATTGAAGGTCAACAAAAAAAACGTGTGACACAGCCGTCACGTCTGATGCAATTTGGTCGTCTGCCGCGTCTCCGGCCCGAATGCACTCGAGGCACCACCGTCGCGCGCGGCGAAACCAGTTCACCAGTTTAGAGATGCGTAGGCGCAATAGTTACGAGGACCTTTGTGTAAATAATTAATATTGGGTTCCGTATATGAATTATGTTAATTTTAATATATTATAATTTTTTATTTTATTTATTTTAGTTTACTTTAGGTGTTTTATTAATTTTAGAATAAATCTATTGTAATTATTTGTATATTTTTTTAATATTCAACCTATTCTTAGAGCTAGGAAGGTACAACGTTACAGTACCCCGCCGCAAAGTGAAGGATTTTTCGTACTTAGAATAGAAAAATCCGCTATCACTACTAACTCAAACTTACTAATACGTTCAGGCTAACATTCATACTTCACGCACACATAAACAAATCACACCGTCTGCAAGTCTTTAAGTTTATGACTGGAGACCCTGACAAACAGAGTCACAATTATATAATATCAATTGTTCTCGTTAGTAAGTTTGTATGTAAAAAAATAATACAATATTTAATACATAAGTTAAGTAGATAAGATGTTACTATTAAGACTAGGTTAGATTATATAAGCTAGGGTATGATCTCCTAGCCTTAATCAGAAATAAAACGTCAATTCGTATCACAATAACTTCTTGTATTCACTTTTAAAACACAATTTAATATCAATCGTAAGAAAACATAGTTTATCAGTCCACGAAGGAAGTGCATGGAAAAGCGCGCGCTCTAACTGTCAAAATCTCTTTTTAGTGTTGTCCTCACAGTAGAGGTAGTGTTGTCCGTATAAAACTAAAATGATTTAGTATACTTCGGTAAATATAGTATAGTTCCTTAATGTATGAAAAGAGAATATAACATACAGAACAACACAGGATAATATTAGTCTAACATTCGGCCATTCTGACCACTAAGTTTGTCCTCAAACTTCTCAAAGTCAAAGTCAAATAATTTATTTCATTTAGGCCTTTACAAGCACTTATGGACGTCAAAATTATAACTAAGTTTGATTCTAGTTGCCCATTCCAAAAGTAGCTTCCTATGGAGAAGAACGGGCAAGAAACTCCATGGTTACTCTTTTTAAAAATAATATAGTAGTACAATTTGTATGTATTGATACATACAGTAAAAGCATGCGAAGATCATGTAGAATCGCAAAGACAAATGAGAGTAAAGTGACAATTAAAATGCTACATGGTGTTCACATTTACAAATTGGTTTATATTTTGGTACAAAGTTAAAGGTCAAAGTCAAGAGGTTATTCGCCAGCAAGAATTCATGACTGTGCCACCTTTACAGAGCTGCGTTCCTAGGACTGCCTCGAGGCCTTCACTCTTACTGGAGCCATCCACGCCTTCCAGCCAATCTAAACTCACGACATCTGCATTTGACCCCTCACCGCAAAGCCAAGAGGATGTCCACCAACAAGGCTTCACGATCGTGCCAACCTTCCAGAGTCGTATCTTTAACTAGGACGGACTGCATCGTGGCCTTCACTCCAACTGGAGCCATCCACGCCTTCCAGCCAATCTCAACTCACGACATCTGCATTTGACCCCTCACCGCAAAGCCAAGAGGATGTCCACCAACAAGGCTTCACGATCGTGCCAACCTTCCAGAGTCGTATCTTTAACTAGGACGGACTGCATCGTGGCCTTCACTCCAACTGAAGCCATCCACGCCTTCCAGCCAATCTCAACTCACGACATCTGCATTTGACCCCTCACCGCAAAGCCAAGAGGATGTCCACCAACAAGGCTTCACGATCGTGCCAACCTTCCAGAGTCGTATCTTTAACTAGGACGGACTGCATCGTGGCCTTCACTCCAACTGGAGCCATCCACGCCTTCCAGCCAATCTCAACTCACGACATCTGCATTTGACCCCTCACCGCAAAGCCAAGAGGATGTCCACCAACAAGGCTTCACGATCGTGCCAACCTTCCAGAGTCGTATCTTTAACTAGGACGGACTGCATCGTGGCCTTCACTCCAACTGGAGCCATCCACGCCTTCCAGCCAATCTCAACTCACGACATCTGCATTTGACCCCTCACCGCAAAGCCAAGAGGATGTCCACCAACAAGGCTTCACGATCGTGCCAACCTTCCAGAGTCGTATCTTTAACTAGGACGGACTGCATCGTGGCCTTCACTCCAACTGGAGCCATCCACGCCTTCCAGCCAATCTCAACTCACGACATCTGCATTTGACCCCTCACCGCAAAGCCAAGAGGATGTCCACCAACAAGGCTTCACGATCGTGCCAACCTTCCAGAGTCGTATCTTTAACTAGGACTGCATCGTGGCCTTCACTCCAACTGGAGCCATCCACGCCTTCCAGCCAATCTCAACTCACGACATCTGCATTTGACCCCTCACCGCAAAGCCAAGAGGATGTCCACCAACAAGGCTTCACGATCGTGCCAACCTTCCAGAGTCGTATCTTTAACTAGGACGGACTGCATCGTGGCCTTCACTCCAACTGGAGCCATCCACGCCTTCCAGCCAATCTCAACTCACGACATCTGCATTTGACCCCTCACCGCAAAGCCAAGAGGATGTCCACCAACAAGGCTTCACGATCGTGCCAACCTTCCAGAGTCGTATCTTTAACTAGGACGGACTGCATCGTGGCCTTCACTCCAACTGGAGCCATCCACGCCTTCCAGCCAATCTCAACTCACGACATCTGCATTTGACCCCTCACCGCAAAGCCAAGAGGATGTCCACCAACAAGGCTTCACGATCGTGCCAACCTTCCAGAGTCGTATCTTTAACTAGGACTGCATCGTGGCCTTCACTCCAACTGGAGCCATCCACGCCTTCCAGCCATCTCTAACTATGACTGCATCGTGGCCTTCACTCCAACTGGAGCCATCCACGCCTTCCAGCCATGCTAACAAATCGTCAACAATATAATTGCATAAACTCTCACTACGATAAACAATTTCTGCGAATATTTTCATTTCATTTCATTTTGAATCCAAACTGTGACTTGTGTACATTGCCATTTTAACAAATTGGCAACCATATACTTGTACAAATTCTTACTACGGTAAACAACTTCACGTCTAGTATTTGGACTTGTATACTTTATCAAAACATTCAAGTTTAACAGAGTAAGTTAATCTTACTATCACTGTGACTGCAACGAGGAATTCACTCCTATTTGGAGCTATCTACGCCTTCTAGTTATGTTAACAAATTGACATCAAGATCCTTCTATCAAGTCTCTCGACTTATGTACCTTATCAATACATTCAAATTTAACCATGACAAGTCAACATCAACATATTGATATCTATATACTTATATAATTTCCTATTTCAATAATCGACTTGTTTTATATCCAGTCTTTGGATTTATTTCTTTATAAATACATTCAAATTCAACCATTACAAGTAAACATCAACATATTGGCATCTATATACTTATATCATATCCTATTTCAATAATCAACTTTATTTATATCCAGTCTCTGGATCTATATTCTTTATAAATACATTCAAATTCAACCATTTCAATTCAACATCAACATATTGCCATCTATATACTTATGTCATTTCCTATTTCAATAATCGACATGTTTTATATCCAGTCTCTGGATTTATTTCTTTATAAATACATTCAAATTCAACCATTACAAGTAAACATCAACATATTGGCATCTATATACTTATATCATATCCTATTTCAATAATCAACTTTATTTATATCCAGTCTCTGGATCTATATTCTTTATAAATACATTCAAATTCAACGATTACAAGTCAACATCAACATTTTGACATCAATATACTTTTATCATTCCCCATTAAATAAACAATTCTCTATATCCAGTCTCCGGACTTGTGTAGTTACCTTACCAATACATTCAAATTCAAGCAATACAAGTCAAAATCAACATATTGACATGAATTCATTTATATAGTTCCCCATCAAATAAACAATTCCTTATATCCAGTCTCGGTTCCTATCTTACACATACTTTATCAATACATTCAAATTTCAATATTACAAGTCAATATGAACATATCGACGACAACATACTTCTATCATCAATCATTAAATAAAGAATCCTATGTATCCAGTCTCTGGATTTGTGTACCTCATTCAAATTCAAGCAGTACAAGTCAACATCACCATATTGGCATCAAAATACTTATATCATTTCTCATTTCAATAGAAAACTTCTATTATACAAAGTCTCTGAACTTATGTTCCTTATTAACACATTAAAATTTATCACTATCATAATTCAAAGTGCAAATCAGTATTTACACATTGCTTATGCTTATATAATTCTCATTACAGTAAACAACTTCTTTCTATCCAGTACCTGGACTACTGTACGTTAACAATACAATATACAATTTCTTAATATCCAGCCTTAGATTCATAAACTGCGTCACTACACTTGTATTGATCTTCAATACAATATACAATTGCTTAATATCCTGTCTTATTTTATATACTTCACAATTACACTTTATTGGCACAATATATACAATTTATTTTTTTAAGGACTTAGTTTCGAAGAATTGAGAGCTATGAGAAATATACACAGCTTTTTAAGTAGGTATGTGTCAATGAAGATCTCTATAAATATTGATTAATAATATTATCACAAGCGGCTCCTTACACAAAACCGTCCTTACACAATTCCTTCCGTGTATTAAATTCAGAATCATAAATGACTCGTAATTGTCAATATCCTCAAACTGGACAATATACAAATCTCTCAATTTATTACATCTTCTATCTCTGACTACAATATATATGTATACATATTTTATCTCGTTTAGTATCCATTAATCATCAATATGATCAAAGTAGCTAATACAAATTCTTTAGTCAGTTTCTCTGCCCATCTCTTATTTATATTCGTTATCTCACAACTAGTACAATATAATCTTGTCTATTCAATACTCAATTCTTTATTAGCATTCCAGTCGCTAGTTTTTAATAATTAACAACATAATAAAATGAGAAATGTACAAGTAATTACATTTTTCTCTGTCCATCTCTTATTTGTATTAGAGCAATGCCTATGGTTGAACTAAATCAATACATGTCTTCTATTATTATTATTTAACAACACAATCAAACTCAATCAGACCACTACAAGTTACAATTGTTACAACATTACAATTGTTTCTGTTAATCCCTTATTGTAGTGGTTAAAATATATAAATACATAATATCCATTTTCTTCCTCGAGTCGTTTGTTTTCAGCAACAAACAATAGAACCAGCTAAAACAGTACATAGTGCATACCTTCCAACCTATGAACTTATCAAAAGTTTATTTATGTAGTCTTATTTCAATAATTCAACAATACAACCAAACTGAATTAGTATGAATCTTTCAATTCATTTCACATCTCAATACAGAGGCTCGTAAGAATTAATAACAGATAATCAAGGTAAAAATTGTACAAATCTTTAATTTATTCATTCAATTTTCTTCGTCTGGTATTGTTTTATTAATTAACAATTCATTAAAATCACTACACTTCTCAATTTAAGCTTTTCTTTTTAGTTAATACCATTTAATCAAATTATAACTCTACAAGTTGTAAAGCGTGAGTGGAAAAGCTTTCTGCTCCTTCGGAACTATATCCCTGATGAGGGATACGAAAGCAGAATTGAAGGTGGTGCCGTAGAAACAATTTTAATACAAACAAATTGACAACAAAGTACCCCTGAGCCTAGTTTAACTCATGGTTCTTTGTTTATGGTGCCTTAAAGTATTGCCTTCTTTAGCTGTGCCCTAACAGAGCCTATAATTAGTTTTAAGCCTCTTCAACATCTATTGTAACATTATGGAATGCAAATAAATATATATGAATATAAACATAACCAGATGTCATCATCTTTAAATATAAGTTCCAATCACCATATAAATTGTTCTTTATCAGTCAGTTTTTTTTTTCAATTAATGGTTCAAAACTAATAAATACTAAGCAATGCTCTTTCTTAGTTGTTGACTGTAAAACACTTGTGGTTGTACTTACTGACTTGTTAAAGATGTTGTTGACACCCCACTGAATTCACTCCTCTGATCCTCCACAATCTTGGTTCCTATTTTATAAGTGGTCAGAATAGACTCACAACATCAATCAAGAAAATCATCATAAACTGTACATGTAATTTTCTGTGAGAGAAGGTCTAACATACAATATGTGCTGAAATTTAGTCTCAGAATAAAATGTCGTACCTCCCAGGAAATTACAAGATTTCCTGTCATAAAGAGAGTATAGAGAGAAATGTTAACTCGTATCGTTACCATCCATAAAAGTTCAGGTTCAGTTTATTTATAATAATCTATATGTTTTACTGAGTGCCCTGGTATGCATTCAACTTTTTAATGGGCTAGGACAAATTACTTATTAATTGCCTAATCTTTTATTCTTTAACTGTCTCACATACTTCTTTTTCAGTATGGTATAATGTATTCTGATGGTATAGCTCCTGTGTAGTATCAGACAGTTTTATGTATAACTAATGTTGTTTTGTTCCAACTCAAACCTATCTCTTATTGACCCAATTGCCATATTCATTTATTAAGTTAATAATATATAGACTGCTTTCGATTCAGATTTCAAAGCCGAAATTTCTTTATTTTGTATTTATTTGATTCTAGTATACATATCTTTAAGCACTTCGGGTTATTTTTAATGGTTGAGAAAACTGGTCTCAGCATCAAGTGGTGGATTCCAAATTAAAATGAAATCTTTTAAAAAGCACATATCTGATCTGGCTACTCAGATTACTGACACTACTGAGTTATATTTTCTTCTGATTAATTGACACTACTGATTTATATTTATTTATTATGCTTCAGTCTGTAAAATCCTTTAAGTAAATAATATTTACTACAATTGCTGCATCTTTACTGTGATTAAACTATCCTTAATGTGTTACAGTCCTATAATGTACCTGTTAGCTGTAATATCATCCAACATTCAGATAGAATAAGCAGTTTAACTTTTTCTAGGTGAGGCAATTTACAGTTAATAATATGGAAAAGATCATTTAAAAAGATTACCATTTTTATAATTTTCACTTTAGATACTCTTTAAAATAATAACAAGCAATGATATTTGCTTGGAATGAAGTTTTACTTAACAATGATGTATGCTATTGGCAGTACCAAGATATTGGTAAAACATACTTACTGTCTGAAACATACTGGCTTGAAGCATTTAGTTTCATAGTTACTTTATTAATAAAAACCAGTTTAGTGTTTATAGTACTTTAAAGTATTTGATTATCCATTATTAATACCTGTTATCACCGCTTTGGATGTACATAGAATAGTCAAGAGCTGTGTCGCACGGTTTTTGTTGGTTGTCAATTAACCACTTTATTTTCTACCTCTATTTGTAAGTGATTATGATTATTTCAATTTTAATTATTGTAATATTGGCTTTATATCATGAATATCCTATTGTTATATCCTATTTACTTATTTTTATAGGTACTTCCTTTGTCTATTTCAGTAATGTATGTAAATAATGCATTAACACCAAATCGTTTGGCCATCATCCCCATGAACTATGCAATTAGCTTTACTTGCTTTATTTACTCTTTTCTCATGAATATTTTATGTATTCAATGTGTAGCAAAAATAACACCATACATAATTACTCAGGATATAAATGTTTACCTCAGAGTATCTGTCATGATCCCAGCTGGTTTATGGATGTCTAATGAAATATATTGTTGTACATTTACTCACCTTAAAAATGTATGCATCAAATGGATCAATAGCAAACTCTGTTCACATCCATGTAAAACTGCACTTATGTGCTAAATTATATTTTGAATGGCACCCATTATGTACAACAAAATATCTATAACCTAGAGAAAACTCAGTACCGAAGCTCTGAAATGTCAGCTCAGATAGTTTTTAGTATATAAAGCTAAATGTTTCTGGTTTTATATTTGTATGCCATGACAAGTGGCAAACATGTTTTAAGCACATACCTTTAATAATTGTATTATCCTACATGCATGCACCTGCGTGTGTATGCATGTATACACATGTTTGGGCAATTAAATGATTGTTTTCTATTCCATGGATTAATTGGAATGAGAAAAAAAAAATATTAATGCTTATACCTGATTGTCCAATGTCTCGGGTACCTGTTGCATCGCGGCGGAGAAGGTGTCTAATCGCCATCAGGCGTAGTGTGTGTCAAGCAGTAATCTACACACAAGAATCTTGTCTGGTCGTCGTCATTATAGGCTCCACAAGTTGTTGACCATGTCGCTTTGTTTTCCTTGAGTAGATAAGTCCTTGATACATTATTGCGGTTGAGCAATCAGTGCTGTGGTCATCTCGTCTTCGTTTAAGTGTTTCGCATAGTGTGGCGTGATCATTAATTTTATTGTATTCGGAGCATTCGCGCCCCATTGGTCATTAGGCGTTTTCTGTTCTTCCCGCTTCTGATATAAGCTAGGGTATGATCTCCTAGCCTTAATCAGAAATAAAACGTCAATTCGTATCACAATAACTTCTTGTATTCACTTTTAAAACACAATTTAATATCAATCGTAAGAAAACATAGTTTATCAGTCCACGAAGGAAGTGCATGGAAAAGCGCGCGCTCTAACTGTCAAAATCTCTTTTTAGTGTTGTCCTCACAGTAGAGGTAGTGTTGTCCGTATAAAACTAAAATGATTTAGTATACTTCGGTAAATATAGTATAGTTCCTTAATGTATGAAAAGAGAATATAACATACAGAACAACACAGGATAATATTAGTCTAACAATTATTTACTTTATTAAGGTTAGATATATTATTAGCTGATTATAATTATTATGTTTTATCTTGTATATATTTATTATGTTTTATAATTTGTGATTTTAATATCTTTGATATGCCAGGAACCTAGCAATTTTCCAGACATATCAGCTAACTCGTAGACAAGAGGAGACTTTTTACCAATTATTTTACATTTTATAAATTTTGGTGCTAACTTTTTATTAAAATATTTATCTTTGTCACTAAGGTAAAACGTCTTTCTCCACACTACATCACCAATATTAAATTCAGCCGGTTTTCTGCGTAAATTATAATGTTGACAATTACGACGTAGTGACTGAACTTTATTAAAGATAGAAGATAGGACGCCTATGTTCTCCGCGTACGCATCGCGAGGTTGAAAGGTTAAGTCATCGTCAGTATCCGCATCGATATAATGTGTACCGCAAGTCACTAGTTCACGTCCGTATACTAGAAATGAGGGTGTGTAGCCAGTAACTTCATTTACGGAACAATTTACAGCGAATTGTATTTTAGGTACTAGTAGATCCCAAATACGTTGATCGTTAGTGATGAACGTGGAAATGGCAGTCATTATAGTTTTATTATAACGTTCAACGGTGTTTACATGTGGTGAATATTTAGGCGTAAAATGCAACTTAGGTACTTTATATTTATCCAACATTTGTTTTAACGTACTTACAAATTGTTTACCATTATCCAATATTACAGTGGATGGAATGCCATGTATTAGGAATACATGTTCCTCCAGTATTCTGGTAACAATTTCAGCGGTAGCGCGCTTGATTGGAAATAGTAAGCAATACTTACTAAAACAACAAGTGACGACTAGAATAAAGGTGTTTAGTTTCCTAGTAGGAGGTAGGGGTCCTACTAGGTCCACGCTAATAACTTGGAAAGGTCTCGTGCAGTGTTTAGGTCTACCCATTTCACCTAGAATCGCGTGATTTTGGTGTTTGTGCGCGATGCAAGTATCACAAGAAGTAACAGCTTTTACAACGTCAGCATGCATACCAGGCCAGAAATAACTGAGACTTAAACGTTTAAATGTTTTAAAAATACCGAAATGACCAGCTGTTGGGTCCGAGTGGTTTTCGAGTACAATAGCTTGTCTTGACTCAGCAGGAATTACTTCTTTCCACTCGAACTCTTTATGTAAAGGGTTATTAGTTTTTGAATAACGGAATAATCTATTGTTTTTAATTAGGTAATTAGGAAATGATGTAGGAGAATTTTGACAACCATTAAATATATTTAAATACCACTGATCATTAGTATTAGGTAGGACATTGTTAGAATGTATAGCTGAAATTTTACATGAACGTGACAATGCATCAGGGATAACATTATCAACGCCACGCCTGTGCTTAATTTCAAAATTAAAAGCTGATAGACGGACACCCCAGCGAGCTAACCGTCCAGTTGGGTTGCTTAGATTTAGGAACCACTTGAGAGCTGAATGGTCAGTATAAACGACAAACTTCATAGGTACCATTATCCAGATAGCATCTCCAGTGTTCTAAAGCTACTAACACAGCCAAAGCTTCACGCTCCGTAATGCTATAGTTCCTTTCAGGTCCAGTCAAAGTTCTACTATAGTAGGCAATAGGGTGTTCCACTCCTTCTATGGTTTGGGTTAGCATACCACCAACACCATAGTCGCTAGCATCCGTATGTACTTGAAAGGGAAGGTCAAAAACCCCCGACCCAAAAAAAGTATGCAATAATTATGACAAAAGGTTAAAAACGCTAAACCCTATAAAAAGCAAAAAAATAACTTTTAACATTACGTAAACTAAATTTTGTCGTGTCGGGGGACCGCTCTAATTCATTACTTTAGATACGTGTTTTTTTTTTAAACGAATGTTGTAATTAGGTAGGTATCATTTTATTTATGTAAGTATTTATGAAGGTAAAAAGCGGTCCCCCGACACGTCAAAATTTAGTTTACGTAATGTTAAAAGTTATTTTTTTGCTTTTTATAGGGTTTAGCGTTTTTAACCTTTTGTCATAATTATTGCATACTTTTTTTGGGTCGGGGGTTTTTTTAAATTTATAATTTAATTTTATTTCATGCTTTTTAAAGGAGCTCCTTAATTTTTCCTTCTTTCATTTAATTTATTTTATCTTAAGATGGGGTCGCTATATGCAATCTCGGCCAAAGGAAGCTGTTTAACAATCCTCATGACAAACTGGCTCTGGGAGAATTGCACAGACTGAGAAACAATAAAGATTAACCTTTGGACATTCTAGATTTTCAGCAAAAATATAAATCGGTTTATCCGTTTCATTCCGGCATTTCATCCGCCACATCCCATTTCCAGCATCAGGTTCTCGTCAATCAGAAACATGAAGAGAACTCGTCAAGACAAATTCAACGAGCCCAAACTCGATGGGTTTACTAAAGGGCAGTTAAGGGTTACGTCTCCTACCTTCGTGCCCTAACAGCAGACCAGCTCAGTGGTTCCAAAAGACATTAGTGTTTCAAATTTCAGATCCCACATATACTCGCAAGTAAACAGAGCGTGTAACATTCCTATCACATCTAGCAAACGAGCTGATGACCTTGAAGACCTGAACCGATTTCCACCAAACATAGCTAAGAACACTCCCGACTGACATACCTTTTAAACAAAAAAAACCGCATTTCAATCGGATCATCCGTTTGGGAGCTACGATGCCACATACACACACACACACACACACACACAGACACGTCAAACTTATAACACCCCGTCGTTTTTGCGTCGGGGGTTAAAAATTAGGGCAAGATAGAATAGGGGCAGAGACTAGTAATTCTCTTAATTTATTAAAGGACTCTTCGGCTTGGGTAGTCCAAGCAAAAGGATTAGTTTTTTTATTTGTAGAAGTTAATTTATTTAACGGACCAGCAATTGAGCTAAAATTAGGGACAAACTTCCGGTACCACGAAGCTATACCCAGAAATCGTTTAACTTCTTTTTTATTTGTAGGTGTAGGGTAATTAACAATAGTCTCAATTTTAGAAGGATCAACATGCAGACCTTTAGAGTTTACTACATAGCCAAGGTATTTAAGCTCATTACGAAAGAAAACAGATTTTTCAAAGTTTATAGTTAAATTAGCCATTTTTAATTTTTTATGAACTTTCAGGAGTAGAGAAATATGAGATTCAAAATCAGAACTAGCTACTACAATATCATCTACGTAAACAAATACAGAGTTTTCAAATTCAGGTCCATAGAACAAAGTATCAACGAGTCTCTGTTGTGTAGCCGGTGAATTAGTCAACCCGAATGGCATAGTGACAAATCTGTAGGTACCACGATGCGGAATGTAGAACGCAGTCTTGTTACGGTCAGTTTCAGAAATAGGTATCTGCCAAAATGCTCTAGATAAGTCTATGCTACTTAGGTATTTAGCATTTTTCAGGTTGACTAGAATTTCAGATATGTAGGGTAACTTGTAGGCATCCTTTTTAGTAACAGAGTTTAGTTTTCTGCTATCTAGACAGAACCTAAGCTTGCCATCTTTTTTAGGTATGAGTAAGACAGGAGAAGACCAAGGCCTCTCGCATTCTTCAACCACACCTAGCGCTAGCATTTCATCTAGTTCTTCAGATAAAATACGTTGCTTCTCTGGAGAAACGCGGTAATATCTTTGCCTAATAGGTAAAGAATCTCCAGTGTCAATGCGATGCATAACTAGATTAGTTCTACCCAAACCACACTTTTCAGTAGAAATATTTTTAAACTGATCGATAATGTTATCAGCGGTAACACGTTGAACTTCAGTAAGTTCATTATAGGAACGTAACATACCATTAGCTTCAGAGACTGTGTTTACATTAGTAGGACAATTAGACAAACTATGTAGCGAAATAGACTTAGAAAATTTTGGGAAAAGATTAAATTTTGTCCAAAAATCGACACCGAGAATAAGATTAGTTTTTATAGTAGGTATAACATAAGCTTTTAGAATATGAAACTGATTTTCAAATGTTACGGGTAAATTAACATAACCAATAGTAGGTAAATTTCCGCCTCCTGCTGCAGTAAAGTTTTTTATGTCTTTATGAATAGCTAGTCCAATAGATTTTAGATAGTCATGACAATTGTTGCCTAGAATAGTTGCTGCTGAGCCAGAGTCCAGTAATCCACACAATGTAATATCGCCTACCAGAACAGTTGCGTAGGGACGTATATCATCTATAGGTTTTTTATCGAAGATTGTTGTAACAAAATAGCTTGAAAAGAATGTTTTAATAGTTAACAGCCAATTTTGCCAATCGTTTTCATCAAAATTTTTAGAGTTTTTAGTTTTACTTTTATCATTTATATTACAACAATCTTCAGTAGTTAGTTTTTTGAATTAGATTTAGTTTGACAGTTAGGGCAATTAGGATATTTAACATCTTTAGTTCCACATTTAAAACAAATAGGGTACCTCTTAGCTTTAAATTGACTTAAGGGATGATCAGAGTTACGACAACGTGGACAGAAAACAGTTTTTATATTTAAACTACTAGGCTGTGTTATAGCAGCTACATTAGTGTTTGATTTTTTATTAAAATTATAAGCATTATTATTAAAATGTTGATTTTTAAAATTAGTTTTAGTGTAAGATGAATTACTATCAGAATTGTTATTATATTCATTATTATATCTATTGTAGAATTTAGGTTTATTTAAATTAGGTTCATTAAATTTTGAGAAGGCAAGATCTGGAGCTAAGGTTTCACCTGTAATTCTAGGAGGTTCTTTAAACTGAGAAGTTAAAGACTGAATTCTTTCAAAGTTCCTGCAGATTGTTTTTAAGCTGTCAATAGAATTTATAGTTGATGAGTTAGAAGCCAACACACTAGCATAACAAGGTCGAATATTATGTAGAAGGATCTCTAGTTTTTCTTGTTCCGATATATCCTTACTAAGCCTGGAGAATAATTCCTTCATTTTAGCAAAATAGATTGTGATTGTCTCAGTATCACCTTGAGTGCGCTGCCGAATCTCAGACAGAAGTCGGTAGTCATAGTCAAAGTGACTAAAATCCTGAACCAGTACAGCCACCAGTTCCTCCCACGTAGACACAGAGGTTCTGATGCTACGGTACCAATGTAACGCATCACCCGTAAATATTTCCGTGGCGTAAGCTAACAATTTAGAAGAAGATATGTTCCTAGCCGTGCTGTATTCCCTCACTCTCTGTATAAAGGCGTGAACACAAGATTTGCCATTATATTTAAGTTTTTGTAAATCACTTATATGTGAACGGTCACAATGTATCGACACTTTAGGTGGAACATCACTAGATGCGATTGGATGAACAACTTCTGCTACAGGCTCACAGCTAGTAGGATTAGCAGATTTATTTATAGCGTCTAATTTTGCCGAAAGTGTAGTAATATGTTTTGTTAGTGATTTTATTTTGTCAGCATATTTAGAATCAGAACCGTCTAAACGTTTTATACGGTGATATAGGTGATTGCATAAGGCCCTAGTACGTTCGAAAAGATTATTAAACTTATCCTCAAGAGTCTTAACGCGTGATAATAGCTCGCTTAAAGATGTGCTAGCACCCGAAATATCAACGTCCGGTTCTATGCCCGATTCGCAAATATCCGAAGTAGGAATAATAGGTGTAAGTTTATTAATTTGTTTACGGAGTTCAAGTACCGTTGACGCAGGTTCCTCCCCTCTAATTAGCACCTCGTACACTAATTCGTTTTTGTTAAGCAAAAAGAATTTAATAGGGTAAGTTTCCATGACGCTTACAGTGCAGAAATTAAGAAAATGAAAACAGAAATAGATAACTAACTACTAGATCATGAAATGATAATGAAATGAAGATGAAATGGTGTTCTTTACAATTAGAAGTAACTACTACCTTTTATTACGATGAGGTGATGCAAAATACAGAATACCCAAATAAAAATTAAATGAGAAGAAAAAAAATAAGTGGGTAGGTGAAAAACAAAAAAAAAAAAAAAATGATAGAAAAGAAAAAATGTGCGAACTGTTACGTATAACAATAATTAATAAGATCTAATCATTTATAATGTAGTTTTGGTCATTAATTATAATAATAGTTTCAATTTGCAGTTAACATTACATGTAGTTTTATTGTTGTTGAACTCGAAATAATTATTTAAAATAATAACCGATATGCTTTCCAAAAGTAACGTGTACAATACGCAACAGTTAACAAATAACATAAAACAGAAAGAAAAAACAGAAAAGGCACATCCAGAACATAAAAGAATAAAAAACAGAAAAGAGGACAGTATAATATTATGACACAGTACGTACCAGTTCGCCGAGTCACCGTCTCGTTCACAATAACTTGTAGGTAGGTGATTATATAGCAGCTGACCAATAGTCTAGAATCTAGACGTGATTAGGCAACAGAAACCACGGTAAGGGCGCCACTGCGGCCGCTGGTTGTCTGGTAGTCAGGCTGGCCGACAGGTAGGTAGGTAGGGGTCCAAATAAAGTACACAATTTGGTAGAAATTGAGACTTTATTTAAGCCAACTTCTGTTGCCCTAATCACGAATAGATCTTGAGGTAGAAGGTACACTGGGAACACTGGCCTGAACCGTGGCGTAGCTCCGACGACGGCCCAGCTCCTTGCCAGGTTGCACTGCCAGGTCTCCAGCAGGACCCAGGTAGTTCCAGACAGGATCAGGTCTGGTCTTTCACTCGCCGCCAGGTAGAAAGATTGCGTAGCGAGGGTTTAAAGAAGAACGTAGAAATATCCAACGTAGAAAATCCCCACGTAGAAAATCCTGGAAGCGCAGAGACAAGGCTAGCATTAGCAGAGCTTGGGCCACGTTGCCGGGTCCAAAGGTCACAGTGTTCCAGCAAACAAAGTGAACAAAGAACAGCTGCTTTAGATAGAAATTTAGCAAGAAGAACACCTTACAATAGAAGTTAAGCAATGCATGGAAACTTACCCCAGCGGGATTTCCGATTATAATGTGTCTAGCACAAATAAGTAGAAATTAGGCAGGTACGCAATAATTGAAGGTCAACAAAAAAAACGTGTGACACAGCCGTCACGTCTGATGCAATTTGGTCGTCTGCCGCGTCTCCGGCCCGAATGCACTCGAGGCACCACCGTCGCGCGCGGCGAAACCAGTTCACCAGTTTAGAGATGCGTAGGCGCAATAGTTACGAGGACCTTTGTGTAAATAATTAATATTGGGTTCCGTATATGAATTATGTTAATTTTAATATATTATAATTTTTTATTTTATTTATTTTAGTTTACTTTAGGTGTTTTATTAATTTTAGAATAAATCTATTGTAATTATTTGTATATTTTTTTAATATTCAACCTATTCTTAGAGCTAGGAAGGTACAACGTTACAACCGCCAAGACGACTCCCCCCCGGGACACAGCATCCCCCGTCGTGAGAGCTCTCACGCGCATGATGGCGTCCACCGTTGAGCGCCCCTTGCGGAAACCAAACTGGTGGTCCGCAAGGTCCGGCCCTATCCCCCCAAGGTGCGCGACGAGGCGGTGTGCGACAACTCGCTCAAAGAGAAGAGCTTGCCCACCTCGTCGAGCAACACGATAGGCCGGTATGCGGACGGAGAGTCCGCAGGGCGCCCCGGCTTCCGTATGAGGACCAGTTTCCCTGTCTTCCAACGAAGTGGGAACTGGCCCCTCTCCAAGCTCTTTCGTCCGAACCGGCATTGAGTGCAGACGTGTTATCGCTCGCTCCGCAAAAATTAAATCTGATTGCACACGAAAGTGCTACCTATTGACAAGTGTCATAGTTATCGTTTTCGAGTCAAAACTTGACCGTAAACCAACGTGGTGACGCATACCCGCGTGCCCCCCGCGCATCCCGAGTGAAAGAGAACGTCTTCATAATTGCTGTCCTGCTCCTGCGACGCTGCCTCCGACCTGTGAACTTGCCGTGTGTTCGTACGCCATCGATAGTTGTACAAATCTATTACGCGCATTGTTCAAGTCTATCGCTGTCTACATTGGATTGTCTTGTGCCGGGTGGCGTGTCAATGATGCCACGGGTGCAGCGCACGCCAGCGGAATGCAAGTAAAATCCGACTCGGATATACCCCAATCTGTATCCAACAGTCCATTTGAAAGTATCAACATAGCATCGAGAAGCAAACGCCCACGACAGGAACTCTCGCCTGGTAGTGACCTCCAGGATCCAAAACGAGAAATATTGGAAATGCTGACCAACTGGAAATGTGAACTCGAAGAGCGGCTTAAGAAACTTTCTGACGATCAAAGCTCGTGTCTTTCTAAGCTAGTTTCTGAAATAGCTGAACTAAAACTTCAAAATCTTGATATACAAAGAACAAACAGTGAGATAATAAAATCCGCTTCGTTTATCAGTAACCAGTATGATGATATGGTTAAGCTAGTTGCCGTCTTGAAGAAAGAAAATCAAGTCTACAGAAACGACATAAACAATCTAGAATTGAAGATACTAGACCTTCAGCAGCTGTCCCGTACATCATCCGTCGAGATCCGCAATATACCTGCTTCGGAGAAGCACCGCTGAAACTGACATCATTAATCACACAAGTTGGAGCGACCGTCAATGTGACCCTCGATAACACCCAATTGCGGGATGCATACCGGCTCCCCGGAAAACCAGGTACTGTCAGACCAATTATCGCAGAATTTACAAGTGTTCACATTAAAAACAAGTTCATAACAAGTGCGCGCGACTTCAATAAAGCCCACCCCAATGAGGGCCGCCTTAACACACAACGCATTGGTGTACCCGGAGATCGTCGACCGGTATATGTTGCGGAATACCTCCCGGTTAGTTCCAGAAAACTATTCCACGCAGCAAGAGAATTTGCAAAGCAAAAACAGTATAAATTCTGTTGGACGGCGAACGGAAACATATTTTTGAGGAAAATAGAGGGAGTGAAACCAATTCTCGTGAGATCGGAACAAACACTACGTGACCTTGAAAAAGAATTGGAGATCAGCTCTGAGCAAACCCTGTGCAATCCACAATTGGGCCTAGAAGCCAGTACAGAACAAGCCCCTTGTGATCGACATCTACCTACACATGGACACCAGACCGGAACAAATTCTTCGCGATGTGCAATAGGCTAGTTTCCTAAAAAATAATAATTAGTCCGTCTTGTAGATTGGCCAAAATTAAGCGATACGTATTTTTTCTTTTTTAAATTGGATCAGAACTTGTTAAGATATAGCGTGTTAAAGTTGAGTGTGACGTCACAAGTTGCTACAATTTTCAGGACACTGTGACGTAAAAGGCCCCCACTCCTAATTTTTGAAGTGTATTATCTTTGTCATTTTATGTTTAATTAAAAAAAGAAAAAATACGTATCCAATATTTTTTAATTATCTAAAAAGCGGACTAAATATTATTTCATTATTTTGACCCTGGAAACTACCCTGTTATAACGATGGTTACATTTATGTTCAAATCTTGTGGCTATAAGTGCAATTCTATAAGGTACTCTTTTAATTTGTTAATGTTTTTCTTGTGATGTTTAAGAATTTTCTCATACACCCACAACCATAATTTTCTCTCAATACAGACACATTACGCTACACATTCCCATATATTAAGTTGTTACATACTTTACTTATACAAAACAAACACAAATCCACGCAAACATACTTCACACGAAACTAACACAATGATGCATATAAAATGTGGTAATTATCACACCTATAGCCTTCAAAGGCCATTTACATTTAGCACAAAAACATATTCCTGTATCATCGTTGCAGTCAATACCCTAGTAACTCAGATAAACGTATTAGTTCATATAAAATCATTAAAATATTTTTATAAACTACCTACCCACCAGAATATAAAACTAAAACTATTATTACCCTTCTACATTAATACTTACGAATATATAAGTGTGAAACTTATTGGAATAAACATAACCGCTAATGGATGACTCACTACAGACAGCTAATGATATAGATAACATTGAAATTGCCTCGTCTATTGAATGTGATTGCTCGAACCTCTCGGAACATATTTTTATTAAACAAAATGACTTAACTATGGTTTAGCAGAACATTAGGAGTGTTTATTGCAATTTTGATAACTTTATGCTAATGATATCTACCTTTAAATTCGAATTAGACTTAATCATACTTACAGAGTGCAGATTGAATACTAGTAAACCTCTACCCCAAATACCTAACTACGACTGCCATAGTACTACAAGACAGATGAACCAAAATGATGGAGTAGTTATTTATGTAAAAAATACACTAAAACCTAAAATCTCAGAAATACAACTATCTCAAGCATCTTGTATTCAGGTGGACATATTGAATAATACAGTGTTGTGCATTTATCGGTCCCCGTCTCATACAAATATTGATTCGTTTTTAGACTCGCTTAGTTTACACTTAGACAGATTACCTTCACAAAAAAATATCGTAATAGCAGGTGACATTAACATTAATATCAGGATTAAAGAAAATGAAACGTCTCATGAACGTACGAACCGTAACAACTATCTCAGTATGTTATCTGCCTATGGTATACTAGCTGGTCATTCACTACCTACCAGAGATAGGAACTGCCTGGATCACTTCATGATACGACTTCATAAAAAAAAGACTTCCGCCTCAATTGCTATATTGCACACTACAATTACCGATCACTACACAACTTTTCTAGCTCTTTCTAAAATAAAAAATAAAGCTGTTCCAAAAAAAACCACTACTAAATTAAACTACGAACAAGCCCTAAAATATTTACAAGAAAAAAACCTATCTGAATTAATGTTTTGTAGTGACCCCGAACTTTTAACCGAATTACTCATACAAAAACTGTCTGACTGTATCATCAACAATACCATAATATCGAATATCCCCAACAGTAAACGTATAATTAAGCCGTGGATAACTCAAGGAATATTACGCTGTATTAAAAATAGAAACAAAATGCAAAAATCGTTAAGGGCCGACCCATACAACACAGTTTTAAAAATTACATTCTGTCGATACAGAAACTATTGTAATAATCTGATCAAAAAATTAAAAAGAAAATATGAACGGGAACTTATAACTAAATCTATTAAAAACACAAAGCTACTATGGAAAAATATAAAATCAATTACCTACACAAATAAATATAAAAACCAAAACACTGAACTACTAAATGCTAAACCGTCTCCAATAGAATCTGTTAACTTTGTTAATGAATACTTTGTCAATATTGGAACGAAATTAGCACAACAAATTCAAAATAACAATACACACTTTTATCAACCTTGCCATTTAAATATGCGGAATAATTCTTTTGTGCTTATAAACACTGACGCCAAGGAAGTGGAAAGTACCCTGATGGGATTGAAATCAAATAGTGCCCCCGGATGGGATAATATCTCAACTAGCTTTTTAAAGTACTGTCACAAAGAAGTCGTTCCCATCATTACCCATCTGATTAATCTCTGCTTCAACTCTGGTATCTTTCCTACCCTACTGAAAAAATCTATAATTACTCCAGTTCACAAGGGGGGGAGCAGAGACGATGTCAATAATTATAGACCTATTTCAGTCTTACCAGCTATATCTAAAATTGTAGAAAAACTAACAAATACGAGACTTGTTAACTATTTCAACAAATATAAAATTATATCTTCTTCGCAATTTGGATTTAGGCAGGGTGTATCTACTGAGGATGCAATTGATGCTCTTAGCTCCCTGGTAACTGAACATCTCGATGCAGGGAAGAAATGCATAACGGTATTCCTAGATATCAAAAAGCTTTTGACACCGTTTCTGTTCCAACCCTTGTAGCAAAGCTGGAAGGAATTGGAATAAGGGGAACACCACTAATTTTTTTCAAAAATTACTTAACAAACAGAAAGCAGAGGGTTAAGATGGGAACTTATACTAGTGATGATGCTGACGTACTGTATGGCGTACCGCAGGGGAGTGTTTTAGGCCCTACATTGTTTCTAACGTATATTAATGACCTATGTAACCTAAATGTAAAAAACGCATCGATTTTTTCGTAAGCTGATGATACTACTGTGGTTTTTTCCGGAGACAACTGGTATGATGTAAAACTCAAAGCTGAGTTAGGTATGATTCAAATCGCCAATTGGCTCAGAGATAATTTACTGTCACTAAATACAACAAAAACGAACTATATATGTTTTTCCATCTCTAATCATTCTCAAGATGTACCCTTTAACATTAAAATACACACATGTAATACAACCTCAGATAAAAACTGTAAGTGCCCCATAATTGAGAAAGTATCGCAGACAAAATACTTAGGCATCATAATTGATCAAAAATTATCCTGGTATTCCCATATTGAACATATTACTGCGAGACTTAGGAAACTGGGATGGATTTTCAAATCACTAAGACATATACTTCCAAAAAATATAAAACATAAACGTGAATGTTCTAGAAATCTCCTAAATGAAATCTATATATCACTTGCACAATCTGTTATAGTTTACTGTATACCTGTATGGGGTGGCGCGGCTAAAACAAAATTTATCGTTCTAGAAAGGGGACAGCGATCCTTAATAAAAATAATGTACTTTAAAAAGATCAGATATTCTACTGAAAAGTTATACGAGCTTAGTGGTCTTCTTTCAGTTCGGAAATTGTATATCATATACACAGTTCTAAAAAAACATAAAACTCTTGCATACGATCCAAAAATAATGTCAAAAAGGCGGAAAGACTTGATTGCACAAATTCCACCGACTAGAACGAAATTCGCGGCCATGCAATATCAACATCGATCTGCTCGACTTTATAACAGAGTAAACAAACAAATATTCATTTATCCTAACAAACTATATGAATGTAAACAAAAACTAACAGACTGGATAAAACCATTTACATACACAGACACTGAGTCACTCCTTCAACACATGAACTAAAGTCAGTCACTCTCACATCACCCACATCTTATTACATCACATCACACCACACACTCCACATCACACCACACCACATCACCTTACATCACACCACACCACACCACATCACACCACACACTCCTCATCACACCACACCACACCACATCACACCACACCACACCACACCACATCACACCACAGACTCCACATCACACCACACCACACCACATCACACCACACACTCCACATCATACCACACCACACCACACACTCCACATCACACCACACCACACCACTTCTACACACACACCTAGCACACATGCCATCACATAATTATAGCAATAAATAAATTTATAAACCAAAGTGTACTAATTAGAAAGAGCGGCGCCTTCTAACACAGGCATTATCTGCTTAAAAGGAGGTGCCATTGCAAACAAACTGTATCAATTTATGGTTATGAAATAAATTAAAAAAAAAAAAAAAAAAAAAAAAACATGCGCTGAGAAGCCCTCTAAGTCGAGGCCCGAGAGCCTCAAGGGCCAGGACCCAGACCTTGCCAGGCAGGCCGTCAGGCCCTGGGGCGGTGTTTTTGGCTTTCAGCCTAGCCACCGCCACTCTCAGGTCCACCCCAGTCACCTCGGGGACATCGTCGTCGTCGGAAGTGCGGTCCGTCGTTGACACCGCGGGTTGCAGAGACATGGGCGGGGGAGAGTGTTCCCCGCGCGAAGGGAACAGAGCGCTCACCACCTCCTCCACCAGCTGAGGCCGAAGGCTCTGGGTCAGCGGGGGGGCCCATGGGTGGAGCTTGCCCCGCACCATTTTGTACGGGCGCCCCCACGGGTCCCTGTCCAGAGACCCCAGCAGCTCCGCATTGGCCACCTCCTTGGCCTGGATGATGGCCAATTGGAGGGCGGTCTTCGCAGCTCTGTATCCCTCGTACAGCTCTGCTTCCCTGGCTTCTGCATCCGGAGGGCGGATGCGAAGCCTGCGGTATCTGGTGTACAGGTGCCTCGCAGCGACGCACGCCTCTCGAAGGGCGGCGATCTCGCAAGACCACCAGTACACCTGGCGTCGGGCGCGTCCTGGCGGGGCTCGGGGCATGGCCACGTCACAAATCTCGGACATGGTCTCCCGGAACCACTCCGCCTCGTCGTAGATGTCGGCGGGCCTGTCCGGTGATGACACCCAGGCCTGCACGACTGAGGCTTCCAGGAGAAGCTCCCGGTCCAGGTGCCTCAGCGCCCAACGTGGACCACTCGGGTCTGCAGGACCGGCGCGCTAGGGTTCTGGGCGGAGACGTCAAACCGGATGTACCGGTGATCGGAGTAGGTCTCCACCCTCTCCTCCACGCGCCAGTCAAAGACACGCGGCAGCAGACCGGGGCTGGCGAACGAGATGTCCACCACTGACTCGCCCCGCATCCGTACACACGTGGGGACAGAACCCCGATTGAGGACGACCAGGCCTGCTTCCAGCACCCAGTCCTCCACCATCCTACCCCGTGCATCTGTGCGTCGGGAACCCCAGGCCAAGTTCTTGGCGTTGAAGTCCCCTAACACTATCACGGGGAGGGGACAAAAACCAACTTACGGAATGCCGCAGAACCACAAAAGTAAAGTACTAGGACAGCATAATTCACCGGAGTATAAGTATACCAATAACGAAATTTCGATGCAACTGCTCACCATGTACCAGGGTGGCATAACTTATATGAGTATACCAATACCAAGTGTAGACGCTATTGCTGCTACTGCTCACCATGTACCAGGGCGACAAAAAATACATCGGGACGCGAGTAAAACCGCGGGGAACGGCTAGTAAGTATATATAAAAAATGTTATGGACTTTTTTAAGCCCGATAACGAATCGCAAAAATGAAAAATTATTTTTAAGTTTCTATTATTAATTCAAATTTGATCAATTATTAAAAAAAAAAAAAAAAAATAGCATTTTAAGAAAGAGGTCATCTAAGGCGACATCTAGTATTATTTAACGGAATATTTTTGCCTTAGTTGACACGTCCTCCCCGCTAGACAGCACCACTTTCCATACATTTTCTTTTTTCGACCTCAAAGTACTGTAGTGTCATCCCCATGAGTTAGGTTGTGGTATATGTTATATGTTACTAACATTTTGTTGTTATTTTTATATATGTAAATATATTTCTGTTTGTTTCAGTGTCGTCCTACTAACAAGTTAAAGTTACACAAGATCGGCTACAACAGCATCTTAAATTCCTTTTGTTTTTTGTTTTTTTAATCACAAGCACGACTTGCTTCTCATTTCACTTGTCATTGGCAGAATCGTCGTGACATCGACACGCATTGCCATAAATAAAAATAGAATAGAATAGAACCATAGATTAAAACTGTTGTTTAGTATTACGTTTTTTTAGTGTTATTTCTGTTTATCTTGTTATAGTAATTTTCCTTGTCTTGTTTTTGTGTGTATACGTGTGCGTCTGTGCAAAAATAAATTATTTTTCTTTCTTTCTTTCATATCTATTTTTGTAAAAATAAATAATCAAAACAAACTCATTAAAAACTTTCAATGTGACGCTGTGGCCTGTGCGTTTTGT